>QAOC01045328.1:3362-13381 GCA_003255005.1 Begonia fuchsioides
GAATTTATTATCCGACCACACATCTTGTGCTTCCTTGGTTTGTAAAATTAACCGGTGTTTTTTCGAGATATAAACAAATTAATGAATTTTTGGAAATAGTCAATAAAATGGAAACAAAATTTAAAAAATATTGGCTTGAAATTCCGTTTATTTTTTCGTTTGCTTTAATTATGCATCCGAGGTATAAAATAAAAGGTTGTAAATTAATGCTTGATAACATTGCGCATAACTTAGGTTTTATTTCGGTTGCTACTCAACAATCATTAAAAACCAAACTTGCTACTTTATTTGTATCTTACCAAATAAAATATTGTGATACTCGATCATCATCTCAAGTCGGTAGTACTTATAGCGGTGAATCCGGGTTTGGAGGCCCACTAAATGACGATTTGGAATCGATAAACGAGGAAGTTGATGGCGACGTCTATCGGTTTGGCTCTGATCAAACGGAACTAGATACATATTTAGAGACGCTTTTCGAAATTTCTCGTGATACGACCTTCGATATCTTGAGTTGGTGGAAAAATAACTCGGGATTGTATCCGATACTTTCAAAAATGGCCCGTGATTTACTAACTCCTCTTGTTTCAACTGTAGCTTCCGAGTTGGCTTTTAGTGCGGGTGGACGCGTTTACGACGATCGACGATGGAGTCTTGCACCGGATCTCGTGGAAGCACTTATATGCATGAAGGATTGGAGCGATGCCGTTACGAGTGAGCAACAACGAGATGATGAACTCGAGGAAGAATTCAAAAATTTAGAATTTGACGACTAATTTTTTTTATTACAATATAATTATTTTATTACAATGTTATGTAATTTTTCAATAAATGCTATGTAATTTTTTAAATTTTATAATGATTATTTTTCAAATTTCTCATTACGCTCGAATTGTTCGGTTCGTTTAAGCTCGGCTCATTTTTGGATCGATTAGGCTCGGGAGTTGGGGTCGCTCGGCTCGAATAGCTCGAGGCTCGATAGCTCGCTCGAGCCAAAAATTTTTGAAAAAAAGCTCGACAGGCTCGGCTCGATTAGGCTCGACAGGCTCGGCTCGTTTGGCTCGCCAGGCTCGACGAGCCGACCTTCCTGGGCTCGAGCCGGCTCGATTGCCTGCTCTAGTTGTGACATGTCATTTCTTGGACAACATCATTCGGGCTTGGGTGATTGCTCCACTTGTGACATGCCACAGATTGGCATACCGAATGGAGCAATCACGCTCGGGAATTTTCTAACATATTTGTTAATTTTGTAGGAAAATTGATTGATGAACTATACATTTCTAAGCCAACTTTAGAGGATCACACAAGGCAAAAACACGTGATTAATTGGAATGGAGAAACGGTGGACTTACAACAAAGAACCGAGCCTCCCGGAATCAAGCCCGCACATGAACCCGGTTGAAGTTCATGTTGCATGGTGAGTTAAAGTCACATGCAAACGTGACCAAATGTCCCACGACTCAACTCATCAACACTTCAATAGAGTGAAGGAATTTTATTGCATTTTTTAGTATAATTTTACGTTAAGTTTTACAATACATTTTAGGAGAACCCAAGAGGGTTTCTCGGCTAGATACATTTTAGTTATTTTGCATGCTTTTGCAAAGGGTTTTGCATGAGGGATTCTTGGCTGAAAGAAGGGTATTTTGGGTCAAGAAAGAAGGGCAAATTGGCTGAAGGAGTGCAAGATCACGTGGCCATCACATTCTTGCATTCTCATTGGTCCAATTTTCCCTCATTTATTTTCATTTTGAGCATGCATGTTGCATGACTTTGGCCTTAGTTTTCCCTCCTTTTTTCCTCTCTTCGTAGCTGATAAAACCTCCCCCACTGCATGATTGTAATTTTCAATTTGGAATTTGAATTAAAGTTACTTTGAGCATCTCCCTCTCACGGGCATTTCCAACTTCAAACTGGCAGCCGGCGCACCTCCGGCCACCGTAGGTTATCTCAAAGGAATCTTCCCTCCGAGCTGGAGATTTCTTGGTGCTTCAATACTCCAGCCTTCTTCAAGGACTTTAGGGTGAGCTTGAAGGTCACAAGCTCTTCCTTCCATCAATATTTTTTGTTTGGTTTTAGTTATTTCCGCCGGCAGATTTCTGGCCACCACAAAAAAATGCCGTTACTGTTCCATTTATTTTCAACCGATCCATCCACGTGATTTCCTTAATTTTTAGAGGAATATCACCTATCTTCTTTCCAGAGTTCCACTCAAAATTTCAGCCCTAAACTCATCTGCATCATTGAGATATCTTCGTCCAAATTCCAGTCCAGATTCTGGAATTTTCGGATTATCTTTTTCCATTTAACCTAACCAGATTCTCCCACTTCCTTAAAATCTAAACCCCCACCATTCCGTGTCATTTGGTATCAGAGCCATAAATCCCTCCCCATCTTCCTCTTAACCTCTGTTTTTGTGTGATTTTAAGTTTGAAGGATGACCACAAGGAGTGGTTCACATTACAAACCAAACCGGGATCCGATTGATCCTAGCCGCCCGGTTAGTCCATCTCATCCACATCCAAATCCAAATCTTCCGGAATCCAGCCTTCAAGGACAAATTGATGAGCTCAATAAAAGATTTGATACGGTGTTACAAAAGTTGGAGCATATTTCTCCTTCTTTGAGGACTACTCCGAACCAACCACCAAGGAGAAGGCCGAATCACGGCTCGAGAAGATCTCGAGAGTTTAAGTCCGAAGAGTCGGATGATGAAGAATATGGTTTACATGATTTCAACTCTAGAGATGATGATATGAGGCATATTAAGGTATCCATTCCTCCTTTCAATGGATCTTGCAATGGTGATTGCAATGGTGATTTGTTTATTGATTGGATGGAAAAAGTTGATAAGATTTTTGAATGCTATAATTATTCCGAGAAGTTAAATTACAACTTGTTTCATCGGAACTTACGGGATATGCTAGTCTATGGTGGGATAGTTTGAAAATTCAGAGAAGACGTGATGGCGAAGAAAGTATTAATAGTTGGAAAATGATGAAATCAATTATGAGGAGAAGATTTGTACCGGCTCATTACAAACAAGAGTTATTTCTTCAATTACAATCTCTTAAGCAAGAATCTCTTTCGGTGGAAGAATATCTTACCGAATTTGAGACTCTCCGAATTAGATGTGACTTACAAGAACTAGAGGAACAAATTGTAGCTCGGTTTATTAGAGGTTTACACCGAGATATTAGTAATATTGTGGAATTGCAACCGATCGACTCTATGGATGCTGTTATACAAATTGCCTTGAAGGTTGAGAGGCAAATAAAAAGAAAGGGCAAAGAAATAGTGAGCCGAGCAAGTCCTAAGGCTATTACTCCTTTTATGCCTAATACAAAGGTGGAGAACAAGATTCCTTTCGTTCAACCTTGGCTCCAAAAGAAGGATAGTGAGCCTAAACTAATGGAAGAAAATAACCGGACCCGAACACGGGAGATCAAGTGTTTTAAGTGCCTTTGTCTCGGGCATATTGCATCCCAATGTCCTAACAAACATGTGATGGTTATTAGAGAGGAAACAAGTGAAGTTTTCAGTGAAGATGAAGTGAAGGAAAAATCGGATATGAGCTTGGAATCCGAAGGGGAAGAATGCCGAGCACAAGAAGGCCCCTTATTATTAGTTATCCGAAGGTTACTTACCACTCAAAGCCAACAAGAGGAACTCCAAAGAGAAAGTTTATTCCATAGTAGATGTCTAATCCAAGATAAGGTATGCTCAATTATTATTGATGGTGGAAGTTGTGTTAATGTGGCTTCCCGAGAGTTAATTGACAAACTCGGAATAGAAACTATCTTTCACCCGAAGCCTTATAAACTACGTTGGATAAATGATAAGGAAGACCTCAAGGTTACCAAGCTAGCATGCATCAAATTCTCAATCGGAAGTTACAAGGATCAAGTGATGTGTGATGTGGTTCCCATGAATTCTAGCCATTTGTTACTCAGGAGACCATGTCAATTTGATTGGAAGGTTATGCACGATGGTTTTACAAATCATTATTCCTTTAAATTCGGTGGACGATCTATCAAGCTAGTTCCCCTTGAACCCGAACAAGTGGCCAAAGATGAGGTCACAAGGAAGGAGAATTCATCTAAGAATAATTTAATTTTGATCAAGAAAGAGCCCTTTCCTACTAGAGAAGGAACACTCGATCAAGTGAACTCAAGGGTCCCGATCAAAGAAAACAATGACAAAGTTATATATGTTGTGATTTCCAAAAGACTCTCAAGGTGGTTATTCTCTTTACCCAAACTCTTTACTAATTACTTTGTTTGTGATTGGATGAGGTTCTTGGAATCCGTAATGGAATACTTCCATGGATTATATTGGTTTCGGACTGCGCAAGGGTTGTTTACAAAGACAGCCAAGAGGACCCATTATGATTGGTTAGTAAACCCTTCCTTGCTAACTAATAGCTCTAGAGATATTACAGTACTTATGCATATTTGGATAAGGTAATCGACTCAAGAACATGCAAGTTCTAGTTACTCGGGAATTATGGAATTTCAGCCACATTTAATGTTCGAGATCTTTCTCCCTTTGCTGGATTTGATGAAGATGAACAAGATAGAGATGACTTTTCACTGGATTTCAGGTCAAATCCTCAAGAATCCGGGGAGGATGACATGCCACGGATTGGCATACCGAATGGAGCAATCACCCGAGCCCGAGCTCGGGAACTTTCTAACATATTTGTTAATTTTGCAGGAAAATTAATTGATGAACTATACATTTCTAAGCCAACTTTAGAGGATCAAACAAGGCCAAAACACGTGATTAATTGGCATGGAGAAAAGGTGAACTTACAACAAAGAACCGAGCCTCCAGGAATCAAGCCCGCACATGAACCCGGTTGAAGTTCACGTTGCATGGTGAGTTAAAGTCACATGTAAACGTGACCAAATGTCTCACGACTCAACTCATCAACACTTCCATGGAGTGAAGGAATTTTATTGCATTTTTTAGTATAATTTTACATTAAGTTTTACATTACATTTTAGGAGAACCCCTCGGCTAGATACATTTTAGTTATTTTGCATGCTTTTGCATGGGGTTTTGCATGAGGGGTTCTTGGCTGAAAGAAGGGTATTTTGGGCCAAGAAAGAAGGGCAAATTGGTTGAAGGAGTGAAAGATCACGTGGCCATCACATTCTTGCATTCTCATTGGTCCAATTTTCCCTCCTTTATTTTCATTTTGAGCATGCATGTTGCATGACTTTGGCCTTAGTTTTCCCTCCCTTTTTCCTCTCTTCGTAGCTGATAAAATGACACGCTCAATAGTTGTGGAGGTGTTCGGGAAAGAGACGAAGAACTCAGCCAAAAATGAAAAGAAACGCACGGGAGAAACGGAAAACGCACGAAACACAAATACAGAACCTTTGGGGGTTCTCGGGTGGACCGATTCACAACAACGAACACAAATGGCCGGCTATGAATGATGGCTATGTGATGTTCTGACTTACCTTGGTCCATATGAGGTGGAGGAAGGCTGAACTAAGGCTTAGTGGCTCTAGCAAGACACCAACACCATTGACAACCCGAAACAAAGGATATGACTCACCTTTGAACGAATTTCCGAGAGAGAAAATGAGCTTCAAAGCTTCAAGTTTTCATCAACATGTTCTGCTTCAAAAATGCAGAGAAGAAAGGATTAAAACCTTCCTTCCCACGAGCTACATGAACCACTTAATTACCACCTACATGCCTAAGTATTTAGCAAACATAAAAGTATGGCATGTGGTCCCCTCTTGGACTTTTGATACCAACCAAGGGAATGGACCTCTAAGGTAAGGTATCCTCCATTCCTTGGTGCTTCCTAGGGTTCCCACTTGCACCCACGTCCACCTATACACGCATTTAAAAGATGGCAATGTTCTTGCATGGTTCTTATAAACCATGCATTAAAGTTTACAATCGGTTTACAAAAACAAAACCAACAAAAACCGACAATTCCTTTCAAATTTCCACTTCTTTAATCATGTTCCTCACCTTGCTGCGTTATTGGACTTTCTTCTCCTTGAGCTTCTTGGTGTTCCACTTGTATTGTTGCATTATCACCTCCACGGCTCCTCCAAGTAAGCATGTCACAAGGAGCTTCTCGGTCTTCCCATGTTGGTGCGCCAATGGTCATTCCTCCCGGCTACTTGAGGATTTGTCCTCAAATCAAGGGTTGATTCCTCTTCATCTTGCACCGCCCGCTCACCAACATAAGGTGATAAGTCTTGAATGTTGAATGTTGCCGACACTCCATAATCCCAGGAAGCTTGAGCTTGTAGGCGTTCTTGTTGATCTTCTCAATGACCTCAAACGGACCATCGGTTCTCGGGAGTAGTTTGGATTTTCGTTGATTTGGAAATCTTTCCTTCCTCAAATGCAACCAAAATAAGTCTCCCTCTTTGAATTCAAGCTCCCTTCGGCCTCGGTTAGCATACTTAGCATAAGTGGCATTTTTCTTCTCGATCACCTTTCTCACTCTTTCGTGCATCTTCTTCACTTGCTCGCTTTGTTTGCACCATCGGGATTGGCAATGTCCGTGGATGGCAATGGCACGAGATCAAGAGGAGTGAGGGGATTGAACCCGTAAACTACCACAAAAGGAGTAGCTTGTATAGGGCTATGCACACTCCGATTGTAAGCAAACTCCACATATGGCAATTGGAGATCCCCATTCCGAGACCTTCTTGATGAGGACATCACAAAGAGCAAAGGAAAAGGATTAAATGTAACCAGAGCAAGCATGGACGGAAAGATGACAGAAGATCGAGCAAAGAAGTTTGGTGAAAAACTAAACATATATATCCAAGAACTTCTCAATTAGGACGGCGTTATTGTTCCCGACAATATCAAAGTTAAATGCATGACATGCATTCAAGTGCACATGGGACAAGATGAAATTATTATAGATTAGACTATTATGTACTTATCATCTATGTTGCATGTCATATAAAAAGTAGGTGAAAAGTAGGTAGAAAAGTTGGTAAGAAAGTGGGTGAGAAATTGGTTGGTGTTGGAAGAAGAAAAATTAGGTGAGAAATGAGTCCTATAAATATGTACTAGATTTATCATTTGAGGGGGACTTGAGTTTTGTGAATCATATTGTGAGAGACTTCTCCTTTTCAAGTTGTTGTTCGGTCTTTCATTGCAAGTCCAGCAACGTCGTTTCTGACTTATCAAACGGAATCCCTTCGTTTGTGGTGTATTTCCTATCCAAGGTTCCTAGTCGCGTTATTGTTTCGGGTCTTAAGCTATTTCTAAGCTAAGGTTCAAACGTCCGTCGACTTGGGGTCAAGGTTCCATTTCTATCTTTACTTTCTTTTATATTCCGCATTCGATCACTGATCAATCTATATCAGTTAAGATCATATCACTTCTTCCCGATGACACTCCTCAATAATGCTCCCAAAGACCGGTTGACCACTTCGGTTTGGCCATCGGTTTGGGGGTGGAAAGATGTGCTAAACAATAGCTTGGTTCCAATCTTCCTCCACAAAGTTCTCCAAAATGTACTTAGGAATTTTGTATCCCTATCCGAGACAATTGAAGTGGGAATACCATGTAGCCATACTACTTCCTTGAAGAATAGTTCGGCAATTTGGCTTGCATCATTGGTTTTGGAGCATGGCACAAAATGAGCGATTTTAGAGAACCTATCAACCACCACCATTATAGCTTCTTTTCCCCTTGGTGTCCGTGGCAGCCCCAACACCAAGTGCATGCTGATTTCCACCCATGGATGGCTAGGAATCGGTAATGGCATGTAAAGCCCTTGTGGAAGCACTCGGCTCTTGGCCTTTTTACACACTATGCACCTTTCAAGCCATTTGTGCACTTCCTGATTCATGTGTGGCCAATGGAAATGCTCCCTTAAAGTCTCCAAAGTTTTCTTCTCACCAAAATGGCCGGCTAGGCCTCCTCCGTGAGCTTCTTTGATGAGTGATTCTCTAAGGCCTCCTTGAGGTATGCATAATCGGCCTCCCTTGAAAAGATAACCATCCGAGAGATAGTATCCACAATCCTCCTTCTTCAAACTCTTCTCAAACCACCCTCCAAAGTCTAGATCATCTTTGTAGGCTCCCTTAATCCATTCAAAGCCTAGAACCTTGGCATTGAGCTTGGTTAGAAGAATCACTCTCCTTGAAAGAGCATCGGCCACAATGTTGGTCTCCCCCTTTTTATACTTAATCACATAAGGAAAACGCTCAAGAAATTCCACCCATTTGGCATGCCTCTTGCTCAACTTTCCTTGACTCCGAATATGCTTTAGAGCTTGATGATCGGTGTGTATGATAAACTCCTTGGGAAGTAAGTAATGCTGCCATACCTCGATAGTCCGGACAAGAGCATAAAACTTCTTGTCATATGTTGAGTAGTTGAGCGCGGCTCCTTTCAACTTTTCACTAAAGTAAGCCAAGGGTCAGCCCTCTTGTGTTAGCACTGCCCCAATCCCTAAACCGGATGCATCACACTCGATTTCAAAGACTTTGTTGAAGTCCGGAAGCATGAGGACCGGTGCTTTGCAAAGTTCCCCCTTGATGCGCTCAAAACTGTTTTGGCATTCATTGGTCCATTCAAACTCCCTTCCTTTCTTGGTGCTATCGGTGAGTGGAGCCACAATGGAGCTAAAACCTTTAATGAACTTCCTATAAAAAGAGGCCAAACCATGTAAACTCCTAATGTCCGAGACGGACCTAGGAGTTGGCCATTCCCGAATGGCTATGATCTTATCTTGGTCTACCTCCATTCCATTCTTTGAAATTACAAACCCGAGGAAGTGCACCCTTTCTTGCACAAAAGAGCACTTCTTGAGGTGACCATATAATTGTGCTTCCCTAAGAGTTTCACACAACACTCTTAGATGCCCAAGATGATCCACAAAACTCTTGCTATATATCAAAATAAACCACCACAAATTTTCCCAAGTATTCTCTAAGAACATGGTTCATTAGTCTCATAAAAGTACTAGGGGCATTAGATAGCTCAAATGGCATGACTACCCATTCAAAGAGGCCATACTTGGTCTTGAACGCCGTTTTCCATTCATCCCCTTCTCTCATTCGAATTTGATGATAACCGCTCTTGAGATCCACCTTGGAGAAGAATGCCGCCCCACTTAACTCATCCAACAAATCTTCAAGCCGAGGCATGGGAAACCTATACTTGTTGGTGATTTGGTTGATGGCTCGGCTATCCATGCACATTTTACAAGTTCCATCTTTCTTTGGTACTAGTAGAGCGGGCACCGAGCATGGACTAACAGATTCTCGAATGTATCCCTTGTCTAATAGTTCTTGGACTTGCCTTTGTAGTTCCTTTGTCTCCTCGAGATTCATCCTATAGGAAGGCCGATTGGGAAGCACCACTCTGGGTTGCAAATCAATTTGATGTTCGATACCTCGGATGGGAGGTAGGCCATGAGGCAATTCCCCCGGGAAGACATCTTTGTACTCCTCCAATAACGTCACCACTTCTTTAGGCGCCCTTCTTATCTCCTTCATTCGTTCACGAAACAAAATTAACACCATAGGCTATCATTGTTGGATAGATCGATCCAACTCCTTCTTGGTCATTAGCAAGGTGTGCTTGGCCGAGCCTTCCTTTCTAGTGGCTTCATCCTTTGCTACCTGCTCGTGTTCCATCAGTGTGAGTTTAATATGTTTTTCGCTCCACTTGAAAGAGTAATTGTTGGTGTATCCGTCATGCATGGCCCTCTGATCAAATTGCCATGGCCGTCCCAACAAGATATGGCTTGCACTCATAGGCACCACATCACACACTATCGAGTCCCCATAAGCACCGATTGAAAATTCCACCTTGGTTCTCTTGGTGACCTTGATATCCTCCTTGTCATTGAGCCATCTTAATTTGTAAGGGCTCGGGTGTTCCTTGGTTTGGAGGTTAAGTTTATCCACCAAATCTTTGGAGGCTACGTTTGTGCAACTTCCTCCATCGATAATGAGAGAGCATACTCGGCCTTGGATGAGACACCGGCTATGGAAGAGGTTCTCCCTTTG
>QAOC01045328.1:14466-37782 GCA_003255005.1 Begonia fuchsioides
AGAGAAGAAAGGATTAAAACCTTCCTTCCCACGAGCTACATGAACCACTTAATTACCACCTACATGCCTAAGTATTTAGCAAACATAAAAGTATGGCATGTGGGCCCCTCTTGGACTTTTGATACCAACCAAGGGAATGGACCTCTAAGGTAAGGTATCCTCCATTCCTTGGTGCTTCCTAGGGTTCCCACTTGCACCCACGTCCACCTATACACGCATTTAAAAGATGGCAATGTTCTTGCATGGTCCTTACGTAAACCATGCATTAAAGTTTACAATCGGTTTACAAAAACAAAACCAACAAAAACCGACAATTCCTTTCAAATTTCCACTTCTTTAATCATGTCCCTCACCTTGCTGCGTTATTGGACTTTCTTCTCCTTGAGCTTCTTGGTGTTCCACTTGTATTGTTGAATTATCACCTCCACGGCTCCTCCAAGTGAGCATGTGACAAGGAGCTTCTCGGTCTTCCCATGTTGCTGCGCCAATGGTCATTCCTCCTCGGTCATCCAAGCCTACATCAAGAGCAATTAAGTTAAGGCCTTCTCGGGCTCAGCTTCTCGTCATGACTCCCTTGGTTGGAGGTTGCAAGGAGGTATCCCGAGGCATGTCATAAAACCTCCCCCATTGCGTGATTGTAATTTTCAATTTGGAATTTGAATTAAAGTTACTTTGAGCATCTCCCTCTCACGGGCATTTCCAACTTCAAACCGGCAGCCGGCGCACCTCCGGCCACCGTAGGTTATCTCAAAGGAATCTTCCCTCCGAACTAGAGATTTCTTGGTGCTTTAATACTCCAGCCTTCTTCAAGGACTTTAGGGTGAGATTGAAGGTCACAAGCTCTTCCTTCCATCAATATTTTTCGTTTGGTTTTAGTTCTTTCTGCCGGCAGATTTCCGGCCACCACTAAAAATGCCGTTACTGTTCCATTTATTTCCAACCGATCCATCTTCGTGATTTCCTTAATTTTTGGAGGACTATCACCTATCTTCTTCCCAGAGTTCCACTCAAACTTCAGCCCTAAACTCATCCGCATCATCGAGATATCTCCGTCCAAATTCCAGTCCAGATTCTGGAATTTTCAGATTATCTTTTTCCATTTTAACTCGATTCTCCCACTTCCTTAAAATCTAAACCCTCACCATTCCGTGTCAACTTGGCATGCCAATCTGTGGCATGTCATGTGCCAATGGTATCGAACGACACAACACGAACGGTGTGGAATTGATGAAACGAAGAACAAACTCTACAATCTTATGTAACATCTCTTTCTTTAAATACAACGGTAAAATTTTTCTTTTTAAAGTCTCGTTCAAAACTCTTGATTTAAAATCGTAGCGGAAGCGTGAAACATTAAAAAGTGTTAAAAATGTGATCCCATCATACTTATAAAACACGTTATAGAAATATATATCAAAATATCATTACGTTCATTATATGTCATAGATAGGCAATAACACAAAGCATTCAAGCATTGCCCATCGAATTACTTAACATAAGTTCTTAACATGATAAACCAAAACGTGTCAATTCATTCAAACAAGTTTTCATAAAACTTAATAAAATATTTAAAACTTCTTTCTTCTTTCACCCACGGGTCGTCACTCGGTTTCGTAAACATCCCGCTCCAAAGTAGCTCCATCCACGTATCATGGCACGTGATGAGGACTAAATTCCTCATCTCGAGCTTCATCACCTACATCACAAAACTTAACTAATGAGCCTAAAGCTCAGTAAGAAATCATATCACCTACATGCTTAAAATGCTCATCTCATGCTTAAAACCATGCTTCATTTTGTTCTTTATCTTGATTCTTAACTTGATACTTGATCTTGACATAATAAGCGGGCACACGTAAGGGAGAGAATGACACCATCTGGCCTTCCTCACGGGAAGCTCACAGAGCACCATCTGGCCCGCTCGGAAAGGCAGCCAATTCAACTCCACCCCCGAGTTTCTTAATCTTCATCTTTACTTGCTTGACATTTTTCATGCATCGTATGAGAGAATTCTTGGGATAGGGTATTAGCACCATCTGGCCTCCCTCAAGACAGCTCTCCCCATATCCCATTCTCAACATACGGTTGGGCGACGTTTTGAAATCATACATGATAAAATATTTTCGTAACTTTTCTTAAAACATGATGCATGAATATGAATGCATGCATAACTTGATTATTTAGCATAAAAGTACATACTTGTGAGCATAATATCATTCAAGAATTCAATGCACAAACATCTCCAAGATAATCATAAGTTTACTTTTGTCGTTCATTTTGTGCTTTACGTACTTAGGCGTTACTTATAAGATACAAACGAATTCAATGTAACACAACACCAATCAATTTCATATTATTGGGTCGGTGCACAGTGTGAGGCACCCCAAATAGGTTTACACCAATCAAACCCTCAACATAGGGCCGGTGCACGGTGTGATGCACCCCCAAACAGTAATAATACGTATACATTCACATTATCTTATTAATCATACTTATTATGATTAAACTAGGCATGCAATTCCTAACACACTATTTGTGATGTAGGCCCCAAAGGGGCAAAACACATGCAAAGAGTTCTTACCTCGTTTCCAAGCTGAATTTCTACTCACTTTCCTTTAATTTCCTTGACTTGTCTTCAAGAACACCTTAAAAATCATAATTAACTAGAATAAGTACCCAATATTTTATTCATGTTTTTCACCTAAATTTCGGGGCTCATAACTCTTTGTATACTTATTCAAATTTTATGTAATTGGTATCAATCTCTTCCTTATTCTGTCTATTACATTTAATATGAGTAAGTAGTGGCCGAATTCATAGCCAAAGACCCACTAAAACATACGTTTTCCAAAATAAGTAAGTTTCGTCTTACATTTTTCACTTAAAATCTCTTGCATGCACTTCTATTTAACAATAATCCTACCATCTTGCTCTCCAATTTCATAAATTGAGCATAATATTAGTAGAAATATGTACCTAGACTTCAACTTTCACAGCTCAAACTTCAAGGGCACAACTTAAGCTTTTGAGACACGCCTTTTCACCAATTTGAGTACCCAACTCGAAAACTCACTCTCAAACACTCATAAAACTCCCAAAATCTCATTTGGAGGTTGAGAGAACTCAGGAGAGAAAAGAGGGAGGTTGGGAAAATGGGTTAGGATATGAGAGAAATGAGTTTTTAAATAATTTCAGGCGTGGAAGATGAAACGTTTTCGGATATCATCAAGGAGCGGTCGACACTTTATAGAAGGTGTCGACCGGTTCTACACAAGGTGTCGACCTACCACTGTTCATAAGTCGACCGTTAGAGCTTGAAAAATCAAGTTGTCGACTGCTTGTGTTAAAGTGTCGAACGGTGTTCAAACCCGAGAGTTTTAAGGTGTCGACCGGCAATTCAAGGTGTCGACCGCCAATTAAAACTTTCATAACTTTTGTTCTAAAACTTATATTTCCATGATTTAAAAGCCATTATTTTTATTATTAAGTATAATTTAACTTTGTCGAAGACATAAACTTCAAATTCAGAGAGTAAAGGTATCAATTATATGAAACACCAAATATCGCTCAAAAGTTCATAATTTCCTTAGTCCAGTTTTCATTTGTCAACTTCTAACTTGCATAACTTTTGCACCACAACATCAATCGAGTTGTTCAACCTATCAATCTTCTCCTTTTGATGTCTTCTAGAATTTCTTAGAATATTACTTTGCTACTTAAGCTCATCTGTAACATGATAAAATAGGAAAACAGAAACTACCCAGTTATCAATTTTCAACCTTGTGGTTGTTACTAATTGTAAATTTGCAAAACTCATAACTTTCTCTACATACCTCAAAATTGAGTAATATTTGTTGTTATAGTTCCATCAACAATTTTTTTAAATTTCATCAGAAGAACTTAAACTCATTTGAAAATTTTAAAATATCTGAAATTGGCTAATCTTAACATTGTGTCAAGGTGGTTCTCCTTGCAAGGGTCGACTGATTTCTAACGTAGGCCGACCGGACCAAGTTCCTCACGACCAAGGTGTCGACCGATACTATTCATAGGTCAACCGGTCCTTCATTCAAAACCTTCCATTTTCCATTTTCTCAAACTTTCATTCAACACTTAAACTGATTTAGTCCAACTTTCACATTGACCTTACTTTATCAACTACCAATTCTAACAATTGAATTCCAGCAAGTTAATCATCATTTCATACCCTTAATCATAATTGAAATATAAGATGATAGACTTATAAGTCTTTGAATTATGATGAAAGGGTCGGGTGTTACCACACGGTTAAAACTCCAACATTTTCCTTTATTTTCATTCACTTTTCACCTCCAACACTTAACAACTTTTATTCCAACATCCAACTTTGTTTCCAAATCATCTAAATTACTATTTCAAAAGTGTAACACCACCTCAACATCCATCATCCCTTAACGCATATTGTACCCTTGCCAAAACGTGCTATATTCATACACGCTTAGGTTACCCAGAAAAGTGGGGTGTTACATTCCACCCCCCTTATTTGAAATTTTGTCCTCAAAATTGTAGGTTAAACCACTCTGGATAGCCCCTTTCCATATCTCCTTGGCATTCCTAAGTAGTTTCTTTTGTCTAGTGGCTCTTTTATAGCACTTTGATTAGATGAATTTGCTCTCTTCTTAGCTCGTTGATCATTAAATTTGGGATCTTTACATCCTTACCATACGCTTTTCTTATATTAAAGTTGGCATAATCATACTTTTACTTAGTTCAATCACTTAATTGGGATCCATATGAACTTTCTTGACATCGATATGAGAACTACCTTGTATAATCCTTACATAGTTGATGGAAATTCCCAATTTTGTATGCTGCTTTTTCAATCTCAGTTATAATCGAGACAAGTCCAATAGCTTTTGGGATGAGTCTTCCTCCTTCGTACCAAAACACTTACTCTTTTAAATGATGAAATTTTAAAGGATACCATGTTTCCTCAACCAAACGTGAGTCTTGTCTAAGCTAGCATAGCCCTCATGTTGGTCTTGTGACACTCAAATCCTTTTCCTAATCATGTATATTGATCTCTGAGTTGTTGTAACATATTCGGATCATATAATTTGCTTCTCTAGTGTTATCTAACATGGGGTAATCTACACTTCTCATCTTACTTTACCTTATAAAGGTTGTACTAATTGTAGCTTAGTAGAAATGAGTATAAGTAAATTTCGCTAAGGGCAACGACTTGCTCTATGACACTTTAAAACTTTAGCACTCATGCTTTCACCGTGTCTTCTAAATTTGGGTTGCCCTTTTGATTCGACTACCGGTTCGGGGATGAACCGCAGTTCATATTTCTAAACTTTTCTCATGGTCTTTCCAAAACACTGGAGATTGAGATTCCAACTAATCTTACTATCTTTTAGATGTGCATCTCCACATAGTTGTCCAAAATATTTGAAACATTCAACTTGTTATGTCCATAAAACTACTAGTGCATTCGTTACTCTAATAGATATCTTCCAAAAATTCATAATGTTTATATTCTTCATGAATGTCATCTTGAAATATCGTCCATTTTTTATCGAACAAGTTATCAGTCTCTGACGACATACACTTATCCCTTATCGTTAGCTTACTTAATTTACCTGTCATTGAATTTATTCTTGGTTGTTGCTTTTTCATTTAGGGATAGTTTCTCACTAGATGCCCTATTTCTCTTTGCATTTAATACATCGTCATGTGCCGATAGCACATTTTCCAAAATGTCTCCTTTAAGTCTTTGGTATAACTTGGCTTGAAAAGAACCTTAAATTTACTTTTTGCTTTACCTCCTTTGAGTTTATTCTCACTTGATCTTTTTTGTTCTTCTCAGCGGTTGTCATTCTTTACTTGATTGAGGTATTATTGGTTCAAAGAATTTCTTATACCTCATAATTCACATCTAAATTTCCAAGATTCTTGGCCACCACATTAGCATGATTAACGTTCTTGGTACCAGCTACTTTAACTCCTCTATAAGTTTTCAACTTTAGACCTTGAATATACTAGTACACTTTAAGTTTTTCTTTACTCATCTAAGTGTGGGGCAAATTTTGATAAACCTCAAAACGCCTTCTAGATATATTTGTCCCTTACCTCCTTAACTAGTTCTTCTCAAAACCCTTACATTCAATCTTCTAGATTTACGAGACTCACCCTACTTGATACTCTAGGCATATTTTAATTATTTTGTCTTTTGCAAGAGATATCTTCTCATACCTAGAGATTGGGAATAGATTACTAACTAGTGGGTGTTACTGAAGAATCGAGATTAACCTAAGTGGGGGGTGAATTAGGTTAACTAAACTTTTTTGATTACTAAGTCAAGTTCGTGCGAATTGTTTAGTTATATCCAAAACTCTAATGCTGAATAATTAAACAAGTAAATAAGAGTTTAGAGTAAGAGAAATTGACACCGGTTTGGTAGCGCGGTTTGGCCAACCTTGTCTACGTCCGCGCTTCAAGGTACCTCCTTGAAGATCTTTCTCGCTCAACCTTGAGCTTTACTCCGATTGACTTACGGGTGTCAACCAAACCTTTTGACTCTTTTCTTGAAGGAGCGTCACCCCTTTTACAATAAGCGTTCAAGGAACGAGTTACAATTTGTACGGTTTTTAATAAACCGACTCACTACAGCTCAAGAATGATATAAAAGTTTAAGTACAAGGATTTGAGAGAGTAAAAATTTGAGAAATAAATTTGGCAGCAATTTAGCGTAGTTTTCTCTTGGTAAAATCGTTGGTAAAAAATGAGACCGCTTCAACTATTTATAGATTGCTGCAAAATTATCCAGTTTGGTCGACACAAGTCCTGTTGGGGTCGACACAAAGTATTAGCCGGTAGACACAGAAATAATATAGTCGTTGAGAGCATCATCTAAAACTTTTGATTATTTGTTATTCTATCCAAGCTGGTAATTGTGCTTTGTTGTTCTTTGTTTCCTGTTTTTTTCGTTTTGTTTGTTTTCCCGTCTTGTTTTTGAAGTTGCTTCTTGTCGTGTCTTTTGTTTATCGTTTCCTTCATTTTATTTTCTTTTGTCTTGAATATTTCATTTATTTTCCTATTGGTAAGTCGGTGAAAGGATGCTTTATAGTACCGTACAGCTGTTGCAGAAAAACAACTTGGGAAAAGCGAGTGGAAAAGGCAAGAGAGGTGAGATTGTTAGAAAAAAAAGCCAATTAAATAGAGTGAAACACGAGGGACAAACTTGAGCGTCATTATCCAAGCGAAACACGTAAGGGAGTGCAATTGAGGTCATTTTACATTATATTATCTAACATTTTTGTGCAGGTTACTCAACCTTAAACCATGTCAAATTCGGAGAACACTCCACCACCACAAGGCATTGACAATCTTCAATTTCAAGTTTTGATGGCTGAAATGAAGAAAATGATGAGAGATGAACTAGGCCGTATAAACGAGCGACTGGATACTGTTGAAGAAAATGCTAGGAGACAACAACTGCAACGTTTACATATCAACCGAAATAGAAAAAACTAGAATCCACATCGAAGAGAAAGAAATGAGTTTGGAGATATGAATCGTGAGCGAGAAGATGATGAGTCAGAAGACGATATTAGGAGGAATGAAAGAATTCCTAGACACCGGATGGATGATAGTTTAAACAATATCAAAATGTAGATTCCTTCTTTTCAAGGAAAGAATGATCCGAATTCCTTCCTTCTCAGTTGATCTTCACAGAAACAAAATCAAGTGAGAGAATAGAAAAGAGAGAAAAACAGAGTGAGAAAAAAGAAGAAATCGAGAGAGAAAAAGAAAGAGAGAAGCTGTGTGAAAAAGAAAGAGAAAGAGAAAGAAGAGGTAGAGAAGAAAAGAAGAGAAATGAAAATGAGAGAGAAGAAGAAAAAGAAAGAGGGAGAGAGAACAAATTTCTTTATGAAAGCGAGTCAAGTGAGCAAAGCCTACTCGAATGGGATTTCAATGATTCTTTTGTTGCACAAGCAACAAACCTTGTTGACTAACACCCCTAATCATGTTGTGCCAAGTTTTGTGCAAACTCTTTTGCAGGAATTTCAAGACGTGGTGGCAGAAGAAATACTGGGAGAATTACCACCGATACGAGGTATTGAAATCAAATTGATTTGGTACCAGGGGCTACTTTACAAAACCTCTCAGCTTATCATAGTAGCCCGGAGGAAACTAAAGAACTCCAGTGACAAGTTAATGAGAAACTTGTAAAAGGTTACATAAGGGAGAGCCTAAGTCCCTGTGCAGTTCCAGTGCTACTAGTTCCTAAGAAAGATGGAGCATCGATGATGTTCCTTGATAGTCAAGCAATCAATAACATCATGGTAAAGTATCGTTTTTCTATTCCTCGTTTGGATGACATGTTAGATGAACAAAATGGAGCATGTTTGAAAAGTGGATATCATCAAATTCGCATGAAAGAAGGTGATGAGTGGAAAATGACATATAAGACAAAACATGGATTGTACGAGTGGTTAGTTATGCCATTTGACTTGACAAACGCTCCTAGTACATTCATGAGGTTGATGAATCATGTTTTATGCCCATTTTTAGGAAGATTTGTTGTTGTTTACTTTGATGATATATTGATTTACAGTAAATGCATTGAAGATCATATTTTACATTTGAAAGAAGTATTTTTGGTACTTAGGGGAGATAAACTATATGCTAACCTAAACAATTGCACATTTGTCACCGATCATGTTGTGTTCTTTGGTTTTGTTGTTAGTAATCAAGGAGTACAGGTTGACCAAGAGCTCACAGAGGTAATAAAAAAGAATGTTTGTTTTAAGTGGACAGTAGCTCAAGAAGAGGCGTTCCAGAAGATCAAACAAAGGTTGAAAAATCCACCTTTGTTGGCATTACCAAACTTTGAGAAGCCCTTTGAAGTTCAGTGTGATGCATTTGGTGTGGGGCAAACCTTAACTATCCAACGTATGATAAAGAACTGTATGCATTGGTCAAGGCTTTGAAAACTTGGCAACACTACTTACTAGCGAGGGAATTCATCGTTAGAACAGATCATGACTCTCTTAAGTTCCTAAAAGGCTAGCACAAGCTAAACAAACGTCATGCTCGATGGATGGAGTTCTTAGAACCGTTTCCATAGGTCATCCAATACAAGAGAGGCAAGGAGAATGTGGGTAGCTGATGCCCTTTCTCGTAGGTACGTTCTCATTTCTACTCTAAGTACTAGGTTACTTGGTTTTGAACTTATCAAAGATTTATACCTAGGCGATACCGACTTTGGAGAGTTGTTTAATGCTTGTGAAAAATCTGCTTCTGGAGAGTTCTATAAGCATGATGGCTACTTATTTAAAACAGATAAATTGTGTGCCCCTAGATGTTCTATTACAGAACTTTTGGAGAGAGAAGCACATGGAGGAGGTCTTATGGGTCAATTTGGATAGGCAAGACTTTGGGTGTTATCTAAGAGCATTTTTACTGGCCACATTTGAAAAAGGATGTCGAAAGAATTTGTAATAAATATGTAACATGTAAACAGTCCAAATCTAGGATCCAACCCCATGGTTTGTACACACCATTACCCATTCCCGATGCACCTTGGGTAGATATTTCAATGGATTTTATACTAGGATTGCCGAAAAGTAAAAGGGGTAATTGTAAGGATCCGAAATTTTAAATCCCGAATTTTAAGGAAATTTTTTTGCAAAGTTTGACTAATCAATTGTCGAATGCGGAACGTAAATTTTTCGTATATGGTACGAAGACTTGGTCAGGCTTAGGGTTATGAGCTTAAGGCTTTGGGATTAGGGCTTAGTGGTTTTGCTTTGGCTTTAAGCTTAGGACTTGAGGCTATCGACTTAGGGTTTGGGCTAGGACTTAGGAAATCGGGAGTCGGGCCTTGGGGTTACGATTTAAGGCTTAGTAGTTAGGCTTTTGTTCTAAGGGGCTTCGGGCCAAGGGGTTTCGGGCTTTAAGTATAGGGCTTTCGCCTTATGGCTTATGGCTTAGAACTTTTAGATACTCTTGGATAGGACTTTGGGCTAAGGGCTTAGGGCTTTAAGCTTAGAGCTTTTTGCTTAAGTATTAGGGCTTTGTGGATAGGACTTACGACAAGGTCTTACCATTAAGGGTTTAAGGTTTAGAATTATGGCTTAAGGCATAGGGCTTATGGCTTTGGTTTAAAGGCAAAATGATTAATCTTTTATGATTTCAGCTTTGGGCTTAGGGCTTAAGACTTGGCCTTGAGGCTTAGAGTTTAAGACATACAGATTTGAGCTTAGGGCTTAGGAAATAAAGATTAGTGCTTAGGGCTTAGGAAATAAAGATTAGTGCTTAGGATCAAGACTTAAGGCTTTGCGCTTATGGCGTATGGCTTAGGGCTTAGGGCTTTGGTTCTGGGCCCTAGGCTTTAGGCTTTAAGCTTACGACTTTTACTTTATAGCTTATGGCTTTGGGCTTTTGGATTTTGGCTTTGGGCACAAGACTTAGGGTTTAGGGCTAAGGGCTTAGGCCTTAAGCCTTAGGCCTTAGGGATTAGGGCTAAGGCCTTAGGGCTCAAGGCTTATGGCTTAGGGCTTTGGGCTTAAGGCCTATCGATTAGGTCTTACGACTTAGTGTTTTGGGCTTTGGATTTGGGCTTTAGGCTTAGTTTAAGAAATTAATATTAAAGGCTGTTGGCCAAGGCCTTGGGGCTTAATGCTTTGGGCTCTAGGTTTTGTGATTGTGGCTAAGGGTTAAGAGCCTAGGCCTTAGGGCTAGGCCTTAGGGCTAAAGGCTTTGGGCTTTGGGCTTATATGATCAGGACTTAAGGCTTAGAGATTTGGGCTTTTGTATAAGGGGGCTTAGGGCTTAGGGCATACATATTAAGACTGGGCTTAGGGCTTTGTACATAAGGCTTTGGGTTTGGGCTCATGGCTTAAGACTTTGGGCTTATGACTTCGGGCTTAGGACTTAGCGCCTAGGGCTAAGGGCTGATAATATAGGTGTTTTGGATTAGGGCAGAGCTTAGGGCTTAGGTATTAGAGCTAATGTAATAAAACTTACAACTTAGTTCTTAAGGCTTAGGGTTAGGGCTTTGGATTGGGTCTTCAGGCTTATGTATAAGGAATTAAGGTTTATAGCTTTGGGCTGAGGGCTTAGGGTTTAATATTTTAGGCTTTGGGCTTAGTGCTTCAGGCTAGAGCTCAGGCTCAAGGCTTAGGGCTTAAGCTCAAGATTTAGGGCTTAGGACATACAGATTAAAATTTAGGGCTTGTGGCTTCGGGCTAAAGTCCTATGACTTAAGGCATATTGTTTTGGGTTTAAGCCTTAGTGCTTTGGGCTTAGGGGTTATTGCTTAAGGCTTAAGGTTTGGGCTTAGGACCTAGGGTTAGGGGTTAGGGCTTAGGAATTAGGGGTTAAGGCTTAGAACTTAGGGTTAGAGTTAGGGTTTAGGGCTAAGTGCTTTGCATTTTTTTATTAAGGCTTTAGGCTTAGGGCGTAGGTATAATGGCTTAGGTCATACAAATTAGGGTTTAGGGCTTTGGATTTGGGCTTGAAGCTTAGTGCTAAGGAAGTAAGATTTAGGGCTTTGGGCTAAGGTCTTATAGCCTAATTCCTTAGGCTTCTGATGTGGTAATTAAATGGTGGTTGAAATAAAGAGGGAAAAGAGGGGGAAAACGAGAAAGGTTGGCTCGGATGAAGAAAAAACAGGATCAAATGTCTCCGGCCAGATCTCCGGCGGCATACGGGGTTAGAACCTGAAATTTGGTGGGGAGGTGAAGGGGTCAGAGGGTTTATGGGTCAAAATATCACGGTAAATGGATGAGGGAATCAGAAGATATGCAGAAAATGGCTAGAGTGCTAAAAAATGAGCTCCCGGGAAAGGAATATCGGAAAGTGGTAAACTGAGGGATAAACCTGAACGGAGGAGAAGCTTTGGGGTTCACACTCTTGCCTTGTATTCCACTTGAACGTGGTTGAAGGAGAGTGGTATGGCTTAGCTAACCCAAGCTTGAATGGCAGCCAAAACCGGAGTGGAGCCCTCAGTGGATTCCGGATGTAACTCACCGGAAAACCCGAATCTCGGAGGAGGAACCACCAAGGAAAATGAGATGCAAATGCAATCTTTAATTTTCAAACTTTACTGCCTACAACTGAGCTCAAAGTGAGCTTAAAATCATCCCCAAGGAAAATGAAGGAGGCACCAAGGAGCAACCACCAAGGAAAATGATTCAAAATCTGCTTTACCCGAAATGGCAAAACAGAGTAAAAAAACAGCTAGGTGGTCCTCCTAGGAGTTACCCGAAAAGGAGGCACCAAGGCTGACCATGGTCCCCCCCTTCAACACCCCACCTGAAGCACAAAAAGGGACCTTCTCCTGGCTAACCCTTCAGCAAAATAAAACCGTAATACTAACCGAAACATTCCATCTAAAACTACTCGGCAATTGTTCAATCCGACAAAATGATACAACCAAATGACATCATAAAAATGGGCCTTCATCCCTCCATGTGGACTTGGGATGATGAAGAAATTGAGTGACACGGAATGGAGGGGGGTTAGATTTAGGAAGTTGGAGAATCGGGTAAGGTTATATGGAAAAACGACAATCCGATAATTCCAGAATCGGGACTGGAATTTGGACGGTGATAACTCAACGATAAGATCGAGTTTCAGGATGAAATTTTGAGTGGAACTCTTGGAAGAAGATAGGTGATAGTCCTCCAAAAATGAAGGAAATCACGAGGATGGATCGGTCGAAATGTAATGGAACAGTAACAATGCTCAGCGGTGGATGGAAATTGACAACCGACGGAAGAAAAGAAATAACAAAGGAAATCAACGATGGAAGGAGCTTATGGACTTCAAGCTCACCCTATGACCTTGAGGAAGGCTGGAGACTATGAAGCAAAAAGAGAACCCCAGCTTGGAGGAGGGAACCCTTGAAGAACCCACGGTGGCGGGAGGAACTTCCGGCTACCGGCTGAAAGTGGAAAATGCCCGATGAAGGGAGAGCTTAAAAGCTACTAAAATTCAAATTCCAAATTATCCTTACAATCATGCAATGGGGGAGGTTTTTTCTGCTGAGAAGAGTGGGAAAAAGGGAGGGAAAAATGAGGGCCAAAGACATGCAACTTGCATGCTGGAAATTGAAATAAAGGAGGAAAATTGGACCAATGAGATTGCAAGAATGTGAAAGCCACGTGATCTTGAATCACCTCAGCCAATTTTCCCTTCTTCCTTGGCCCAAAATACCCTTCTCTTAGCCAAAAATTCCTCATGCAAAACCCCATGCAAGCATGCAAAAATAAACAAAATAAAACCTAACCGAGAAACCCTCTCGGGTTCTCCAAATATCCAACGTAAAATTCATGTAAAAATTAAGCTAAAAATGCGATAAAATCCCTTCAATCCATGTAAATGCTGGTTAGTTGAGTCGTGGAACCCTTGATCACTTTTGCATGGGACTCCAACTCGCCATGCAACGTGATACTTCAATCGAGTTCGGGTTCGGGCTTGATTCCGGAGCTCTCAGTTTTTTGTTGAAAATCCACCTTTTCTCCACACCAAATTATCATGTGTTTTGGCCTTGTTTGATCCTCCAAAGTTGGCTTGCAAATGTATAATTCTTCAATTAATTTTCCTGCAAAATTAACAAACATATTAGAAAAATTCCGAGCTCGGGCTCGGGTGATAGCTCTGCTTGGCATGCCAATCCGTGGCATGTCATCCTCCTCGGGTTCTTGAGGATTTGACCTCAAATCCAATTGGAATTTGTCTCCCTTTTGTTCATCTTCATCAATTCCAGCAAAGGGAGAAAGATTTTGAACATTAAATGGGGATGACATTCCATAATTCCCGAGTATCTCGAACTTGCATGTTCTTGGGTTGACTACCTTATCCAAAAAATTCTTCGGGCTTAAGGCCATCTTAATAGTGTGCCAACTTTGAACAACTTCTAGTTTTGAGTCATAAGATTCAATGCCCTTCACCACAACATCATTCTTTCCACGGCTAAACAATTCAACAATCCGGTTTGTACTATACCACCGGATAACTAAATCAACATGAGTTTCAGTATCCTCATTATAAACCTTAGTGTTTCCAATATATTCAGCAATGTATCCTTCTAAGTATTCATGGGACCAACTATGCATAAAACAACTCTGAAACTAATAGTTAGGAAGGACGGAATTACTAACCAATCATGGTGGGTGCACTTAGTTGACTTTTTAAATGCCTCTTGCGCATTCCGAAGTAAATATATTCCATGGAAGTATTCCATTAAGGCTTCCAAGAACCTTATCCAATGATCATCGTTAACTACCTCTTC
The DNA here is from genome assembly GCA_003255005.1 of Begonia fuchsioides. Taxonomy (NCBI): domain Eukaryota; kingdom Viridiplantae; phylum Streptophyta; class Magnoliopsida; order Cucurbitales; family Begoniaceae; genus Begonia; species Begonia fuchsioides. The sequence continues at coordinate 28,754 of QAOC01045328.1, forward strand.
CTCCTTGGTTCTTTTGATGAGTGACCCGTAGACTTCTTTACTAGAATTTCCAAATGGTCCACTATTGATTGAATGGTTCTCCATATTAAGAAGTTCATAATTCTTCTTCCTTAAGCTCAATTCAGATTTGTAGATTTCCTTCATCCAATCATAAACAAAGTAATTAGTAAGGAGTTCCAGCAAAGAGACTAACCACCTTGAGAGTGTTTTGGAAATCACAACACATATGACCTTTTGGTCCTTTATCATGAGTTTTCCTTCTTGAGTAGGCACATATCCCTCCTTGATCATAATTAAGGTATTTTTAGATAAATTCTCCTTCCTTGTGATCTCATCTTTGGCCACTTGTTCGGGTTCAAGGGAAACTAGCTTGATAGATTGTCCACCGAACTTAAAAGAATATTGGTTTGTAAAACCATCGTGCATAACCTTCCGATCAAATTGTCATGGTCTTCCGAGTAACAAATGGCTTGAACTCATGGGAACCACATCACACATCACTTGATCCTTGTAACTTCCAATTGAGAATTCGATGCACGCTTGCTTGGTAACCTCGAGGTCTTCCTTATCATTTATCCAACGTAATTTATAAGGCCTCAGGTGAAAGTTAGTTTCTATTCCGAGTTTCTTAATTAACTCTCGGGAAACCACATTAACACAACTTCCACCATCAATAATAATTGAGCATACCTTATCTTGGATTAGACATCTACTATGGAATAAAATTTCTCTTTGGAGTTCCTCTTGTTGGCTTTGAGTGGGCAAGTAACCCACAGATAACTAATAATAAGGGGCCTTGATGAGAACCACGGGTATATCAAACCCGAGACCCTTCAACAATGCAGAAAAAGACACATGGATCGCCTTTGAATCAAGTACGAGGAACTTGACCCCAATCGAACATTGCCGACGGAACCTAAGTTATCAAATAAGGAGCTTGACCCAGACCGAACTTGTCGGTAAGAACCAAAGCTATCAAATTTGATCTATCAAGAATTAACTTGATGAAGATCGAGTTCTTCGCAAAGAACCAAAGAGAAAATCTCTCCAAAACACTCAAGGTGAATTAATCATAAAGTTGTCCCCTATTACAATAGCTTAAATGCCTTTTAAATAGGCTACACACTTTCTAAACTAACAACAAGTAAATTTGGAAATAGAAAGTAATTAGGAAACTTAATAAAATAAAAAGAAAGAATTTCGGAATTGTTGCAAGGCACTTCTGTTTTGGTAAGTTGTGTATTTTTCCAGGAAAACGACGTCCGATTTTTATGATCCAGCACATTCAGAAAAGGTCTTGAAAGCAGCTACAACTTTGATGAAAAAACGTTTTAAAATAACTTTGGGAAGATTGCCGAATCTGCCAATATATTCTTGCTGGTCAAGTAAAAGTTTGATTTAAGGAAAGTTGCATGTAGTTTCCTATTTCCTTTGTCCATTCAATATCTTTTATTGGCTTGGGCTCTTGAGCTTGTGTGCTTGACCATCTTGTATGATGTCAATATCTTCTTCAACACTTAACATAATAAGCATTTTATTCTGATGTTGAATAGATTCTTTCATTTCAATTTCTTCCACTAAACAACATAGCGCTTCATGCATTTTCTTGGTTCTTGACCTTGTCATTGGGCCTTCAATTCCTTGCAATTGGTCTTTCTTCTTGGGATTGATTTGTGTCATCACTTGATCTGCATCATTCCCTCCTTCCTCGAAAACATTCGTCCTCGAATCTCTTGCATCATAAAAAGATAAGTCGCTAACATTGAAAGTGGCACTTACATTACCATATTCACTTGGTAAATCAATTTTGTAGGCATTGTCGTTGATTTGCTCCAACACTTGAAAATGACCATCTCCTCGAGGTTGCAACTTATTTTTCCTCCTACTTGCGAATCTTTCTTTCCTTAGGTGAATCCAAACCCAATCTCCTGGCTCGAATACGACTTTTGTTCGGCTTTTGTTTGCTTGCTGCGCATAATGCTCATTTTTCTTTTCTATATTCTCCCTGACCTTTGTATGCAAATCTCTAACGAATTCTGCCTTTTTCTTTCCATCAAAATTAACAAACTCATTAGTAGGCAAGGGTAGCATATCCATAGGAGTTAAAGGATTAAAACCATACACTATTTCAAATGGTGAATAAGATGTAGTTGAATGATTAACTCTATTATATGCAAATTCAACATGTGGTAGACACTTCTCCCATTGTTTTAAATTCTTAGAAATAATTGCTCTTAACAAAGTAGATAGTGTTCTATTAACTACTTCAGTTTGTCCATCCGTTTGTGGGTGCGCTACTGTTGAAAATAAAAGTTTAGTACCTAACTTATTCCACAAAGTTCTCCAAAAGTGACTTAAAAATTTAACATCTCGATCACTAACAATAGTTTTTGGTAAGCCATGCAACCGCACAATCTCTTTAAAGAATAAATCCGTAACATGTGAAGCATCATTAGTTTTTGAGCATGCAATAAAGTGTGCCATCTTACTAAATCTATCAGCAACTACGAAAATATTATCCTTTCCACTTTGTGTTTTCGGCAAACCAATAACAAAATCCGTTGAAATATCAATCCAAGGCTGACTAGGAACTGGAAGAGGAATATACTTTCTGTGTGGTTTGATTTTTTATTTAGCTTTCCTACACTAGATACATTTATCGCAAATAACTTGCACATCATGTCTCATTTTTTGCCAATAAAAGTGCTCACATAAAACAGTTAAAGTTTTGCTCACTCAAAAATGTCTCATTAATCCGCCCGCATGAGTTTCCCCAACAAATAGTTCTCTCAACGAACATTTAGGAACACAAAGTTTATCTTTTTTAAACAAATAACCATCATGTCTATAATAATCTAAATATGCAATCTTTTCGTACAATTTCAAATTTCACCAAAATCCAAATCGACTTCATATAATTCTTTAACTAATTCAAATCCTAGCAATTTAGATTGTAAGGACGTTAGAAGTACGTACCTTCGAGATAATGCATCGGCAACAATATTTTCCTTACCTTTTTTGTACTTTATAACATATGGAAAGGTTTCAATAAACTCCATCCACCTGGCGTGCCTCTTGTGTAATTTTCCTTGTGACTTCAAATGCTTCAAACTTTCATGGTCAGAATGAATAATGAATTCCTTTGGCCACAAATAATGTTGCCATGTTTGTAGAGTCCTCACTAAAGCATACAACTCCTTGTCATACGTTGGATAATTTAAAGCAGCTCCATTAATTTTTTCACTAAAGTAAGCGATTGGCTTAGAATCCTGCATTAAAACACCACCAATACCTTTTCCCGACGCATCACATTCAATTTCAAATACTTTATCAAAATTAGGTAACACAAGTAATGGTGCACTAGTAAGTTTATCTTTTAGAAGGTTAAAAGCGTGTTCATGAACTTCGTTCCATTTGAATTCAGCATGCTTTTTAACAAGATCATTCAACGGTGCCTCGATAGTACTAAAATCTCGAACAAACCTTCTCTAAAAACTTGCCAATCCATGGAAACTCCTAACCTCACTTGCATTCTTGGGTCTCGGCCACTCTTGAATCGCCTTGATCTTCTCTTTATCCATCGAAATCCCTTTTGATCCTACAACAAAACCAAGAAAAACTACCGAATCCATGCAAAAAGTGCACTTCTTCAAGTTAGCATAAACTTGATTTTCTCGTAATGCAATTAAAACCAAATTCAAATGTTCAACATGTGCATCTAAGGTTTTGCTATATATTAATATATCATCAAATTATACAACAACAAATTTTCCGATAAAAGCTCTTAGCACATGTGTAACACCCGACTTTTTCCAAGTACTGTAAGTCCTATCAATGTTAAATGATGAACAAAGTTATCTGATTTTCGAAGCGATAAGTTCTTTAAATGAGTTTAAGTCCATCTAATGAAATTGAGTAAATTAGTTGATGGAACTATAGCAATAAAAATTACTCAATTTGGAGATTTCTAGGGAAAGTTATGAATTTTGGAAACTTACAATTGGTAACAACCACCGGGTTAAAGATCGATAACGAGGTAGTTTCAGTTTTCCCATTTTATCATGTGACAAATGAGCTTAATTGACAAAGAAATCTTCTAAGAAATTGTAGAAGACATAAAAATGAGAATACTGATAGGTTAAACAACTCAATAGGAGTTGTGGTGAAAAAGTTATGAAATATTTAAGAGATTTAAGTTGACACCTCGTGCTTAGGTGCCACCTCGTGGTGACTCTTCACCTTCCACCTCAAGACAAAAGTTCAGCCTTCAGGTCATTATGCACGACAATCTCTCTCTCCTTTCTGAATTCTCTCGAGTGAAGAAGGGATTTAGGGTTTTAGTAGAAGAGGGTGAGATTAGAGTTAGAAGAAGTGTGATTTGACCCTCAACCTTTCGGAGTAAAGTGTTCTACTCTTCAATCCGAATCTTTTGAGGTAAGAATCATTCTAACCACGTCTCTAATGCTCACTTATGGGTTGAAATGAGTTATAATGGTGGAGTGGACGTTTTATTGTTTGAATGCATGAAATAGTCAAGGAAATTTCATGAATATACATGTTTTAGGGCATTCTGCCCGATTTTTGAAATGAGATTGGTACAAGACTTATAAGTTAAAATTTCGTCTCGACGTCTTCTAATGAATTGTAGCTAACAATCTAAGGTTAATATTAGTACTTTTTTTATATCTATCAGCCTAGTGTAGCAAAAGTTGTGTATGTCAGAAATTGATGTAAAAACCGGGTATGCACAAAAGGGTCATGTCATACCCGATTTCAGAGATGTAGAATTTATGATGTCTTTAATTAATCATCTGATCACGAAGTCTTCTAAGAAAATAGAGTAGACATCTTAAGGATTAAATTGGTACCTTAAGTGTTTTTATCAGAGTTCTATAGCTCAGGTTATGGATGCTGCAAGTTTCTGGTAAAAAGGGGGTATTTCGGGTTTTGCTTATACTGTTTCATTTTGAAATTTTAAGGTATATAAGCAAGCTCATTGGAACCTTAAGGACTCAGAATAGTGATCATGAGCTAAGGAGATCAAGTAAGTAACTCATGCTTGTGAATGGCCCTTTGAGGGACTACATTACAAAGAGGTTGTTAGGTATTGTAAGTTAGATAAAACTTAAGATATATTGTATGCTGTTTTGGGGTGCATTACACCGTGCACCGACCCAATAATATGGGGTTGATTGGTGTATGTTTGCTATTGAATTGTGATTGCTGGTATGTACGTATCACTTAAGTATCTTAAGAACGAAAAAATAGTTAATAGAGGTCATGGACTTACCTTTGGTGACGAATGCGTTATGTTGATTGTTTTTATGTTAAGCATCTAAGTTATGCACGTATTAAGTTATGTCATCAAGCATTACATTCATGCATCATATTTTTCAAAACGATACGAAAATGTTTTGAGCATGTTTTCAAAATGTCACCCAACGGATGATGAGAGTGGTATGGGACACAATCTTCATCCATGCATGTTATAACGTAAAGATCAATTAAGCAAGAATGTTATGTATGTATGTAAATGGTTACGTGGACAGGCGGTGATGAGTTAGGCGTGACCTAAGACGTCTTCTCATCCCTTGAGATAGGCTGCCGACCTAAGGGCATCAAAAGTCTATTCTCTTTACCTAGAGTTGGATTAAAGGGGCAGGGTGCCGAGATAAGGGTGGTATGGGGCCTTATGTGCCTTCCTCTCTAGATCTTATTCCACTAACTCATGTAAATGAAAGTTAAGTTATAAAAGAAACGAAACGAAATGAATGTGCATTGATTTAAGACATGGCATGTGTATGTAGATCATGTAGGAAACATTTCATTTTACTTACTGAGCCTTAGGCTCATAGTTTAAGCTTTGTAATGTAGGTGAGGAAGATGAGATTGAGGGGAATGACTCTCCATGCTTGCTGTAGAGATAGCATGACGGATGGAGTACGTCCAGGCAAAAGTTGAGCTATCAGCGTGAAGACGACCGGTGGGCGGCTCATGTTTTTCTTATGTAATAGTTATGTACAAATGGAGTATATAGTTTTGAAAACTAGATTTTTTTTATGTTCTTTGTAAACATATAATACTAAAAGTTTGGTTTTGTTAAAGTACTATATGATGTAAAATAATATATGTTTTGATATTGAAGAGTAAGTATGTAAATATTGTACGCTTCCGCTATGATTTTAAATTAATAATGTGGAACGAAATTTTAGGAAGAAAACTTTTTACATGATGTATTTTCTACGTAAGAAAAGTAAGGGTCGTAACAACATGGTTCATTAATCTCATAAAAGTACTTGGTGCATTAGATAATCCAAATGGCATTACTAACCACTCATAAAGACCATACTTAGTTTTAAAAGCGGTTTTCCACTCATCCCCTTCTTTCATCCGTATTTGGTAGTATCCATTCTTTAAATCTATTTTTGAAAATAAACAAGAACCATGCAATTCATCAAGCATGTCATCTAACCTTGGCATAAGATGGCGATACTTTATCGTGATCTTGTTGATAGCTCGACAATCCACACACATTTGCCAATTCCCATCTTTCTTTGGAACTAAAATCACAGGAACTGAGCTAGGACTAAGACTCTCTCTCACGAAACCCATCTCTACTAGCTCGTCTACTTGTTTTTGGATTTCTTTTGTTTCTTCAGGATTAGCTTGGTAGGCCGGTCTATTGGTATTGAAATCCCTGGCATAAAATCAATTTGGTGTTCGATTCCTCTTAAAGGAGGTAACCCACTTGGAACTTCTTCGGGAAACACATCTTCAAATTCCTTTAAAAGAGTAGTAACAACACTTGGAAACAAAGGAGTTAGCTCGTTAGTAGAAAGATAAATATCCTTGTACAAGAGTACAAGTACTTGTTGCTTTGCTAACATCATGCTTTTCACCTCACTTTTTCTCGCTATTCCACTCATTTTCTCATTCTCTTGTTTTCTCTCTTTGCCCTTTTTTTCACTCTCTTCTTGTTTTCTCTCATGCTCTATTTTTCTCTCATCACATTTTTTTTTACTCTTTTGCTCACATATTGGCTTTTCTCTCATTTTGAAATCTCTTATAATTTTCTCTTGATCTTTACTAGCTTCTCATGGTTTGAGTGGCTTGAGAATGATTGTCTTACCATCTTGAACAAAGTTATACTCGTTCTTGAACCCATTATGCTTGACTCTTCGATCAAATTGCCATGGTCTTCCTAATAAAATATGTGTTGCTTGCATAGGAACCAAATCACAAAGAACCACATCATGATATTTCCCAATGGACAGAGCAATTTTAACTCGTTTAGTAACTTTGACTTCACCGCAATCGCTCAACCACTGTAGCTTATAGGGATTGGGATGCTTTTCGGTTTCCAATCCCAACTTATCCACTAACAAAGTACTAGCAACATTAGTGCAACTCCCACTATCAATTATTAAACTACATACCTTGTTATTCACGTGGCATCTAGTATGAAATACGTGTTCTCTTTGTACTTCATCTCCATCGTCCTTGGTTGAACGTTAAGCACGCGTCTAGTGACTAAAAGTTCACCTCTCACGGGTTCCTCTACCTCCACGTCACTACAGTCTTCTAGTGGGGGCATCTCGCCATCACTTGAGTCCTCACTTTCAACATCCCCATTATCACGTATTACTATTATTCTTTTATTCGGACAATTCGAAGCATAGTGGCCGAATCCTTGACAACGAAAGCATTTAATTTCTTGAGCTCTAGTTGTTGGAGTAGTTTCAACCTTACCTTTTATAGAAGCATTATTTGAGGTAGTTGTTATCTTTCCCTTGAAATCTTCTTTAGGCTTTATAGTTTGTTTCTCGTGCCTCCAAGTTGATTTCCAATTTGAATTTGAAAAAGAACCCCCCTTTAAATTTCCCTTTGATTTCAATTGTTGTTCCACCTTGATAGACTTGTGTAATAATTCCTCTATGTCTACATAGTGCTGCATGTCCACTATGTTATAAATTTCTCTATTCAATCCTCCAATAAAACGTGCCATGGTTGCTTCCTCGTCTTCCTCTATATTAGCTTTCATCATGGTTGATTCCATCTCTTTATAATAATCTTCCACACTTTTTGAACCTTGTTTTAGTTCTTGCAATTTCCTACAAAGATCTCGATGATAATAACTAGGAACAAATCTCTTACGCATAAATGTTTTCATTCTTCCCATGTGGAAATGGGTCTTTCGTCGTGCCTTCTTCGAGTTCTCACTAGTTGATCCCACCATGTACTTGCATAGTCCATGAATTCCATTGAAGCCAACTTGATTTTCTTTTCTTCGGTATAGTTGTGACAATCATAAATATGATCTACCTTTCTTACCCATTCCAAATATGATTCGGGATCACTTTTACCATGAAAAGAAGGAATCGTCAGCTTGATGTTGCTTAGGTTGCCATCTTCTCGGTTTTTTCTTGGATACCGCTCCTTTTTGTAACTGTTGCTCTCATTGTCGGACTCAACTTCTTGCTCTATTTCTTTAATATTTCCACGTGCAAGGCTACTAGTTTGAGCCTCTAACATATTAAATCTCATTTCAATTTTTTTTATCTGTCCCTGTATGGCTTTGGCGTATGCCTCTGGATCGACAATAATTCGGCTTTCATCCATACTCATTTCTCAATATAAGAAGCAAAAGAAAACTGTTAGTGAATAAAAAAAAATATACTGACCTCACTCACTCCCTCACGTGTTTACACTCAATTAATGTCACTCACACTCGTATTTCTCTTAATTAATGGCTTTTATAAAATAGTCTCACACTCTTGCCTTTTTCCTCTCAATTTTCTCTTTTAGTTCTTTATGTAAGAACTCAAATTAGGAGAAATATTCAGCAAGTAAAAACAATCAAGATCAAACTTTTAAGCCCAAAATTCAAACTTCCAAGATCGTCAAAGTCAAAACTATTTTGAAGAAATAATGCGATCCAAGGAAAACGTGTGTATAATGATGAATGATGATAATGAAGTATTGCTCTAATGATGTAAGAGCAATAAAGGCAAGGAATAACTTTGAAGTCA
>QAOC01045332.1:0-123551 GCA_003255005.1 Begonia fuchsioides
GGTGAAATTGGACAATGGTAGAGAAATGATAGCTTGGGGGAAGGAAATGGGCTCGAGAGAGCTGTTAGTTTAAGATGGGTTGGACAAGTCGGGCACTTGAACAATCGAAGTTTCCGGTTGGTAGACCTTACCCGCACTTGGATGTGACACACCGATCGTACGTACAAGGGTTGACGTGCTCGGCCGTATGTGATTCACTGGAGAAGTAAACGTCGGAAAGAGCTTCAACTTGTTAAGAAGAAGGTGCATAGCACAATTTTTATTTAAATTCTCTCTCTACCCTCTAAGTGGAAGGCCAATACACTTAAATAAAGTAAAATGAGAAAAAATTAATCTAAAGCCCTTTGATTTGGTGGACGTCTTGAATCAACTGGGAAAGATCCTCCTTGACTTTGGTGTGACCAAACACGCTCCTCTTCAGCTGAAGGTTCGAACCATCATGGATATGCGCGGCTGAATTTGAATGGAGACCGTGGTGGACCGAAGAAGACATTCGGTTGACCAGAGGAGGGCGCATGCGGCTATTTCAAAATGTTGACCGAGGGTTGACCGTGCTCCGGGCTTTGAGGGATGCGCGCGGGCCATTTTTTGTTGTCGATTCATCATGGACTTCTTCTGTAAAAATTGGGGCTAGAGTTGCGATTGCCTCTTATGCTGAGTTCAATTTTGAATCCGGAGAATGTAAAGTTTCAGAAGCAGTGTCTGAAGATGTCGTTCTTCTTCAGAAAAACTATTTTTTGCCGGAGCGAAGAAATCATGGTTGTATCGATAAACTTGAAATATAGATTCTCATCTTTGTGTCCATTGTCGTGGTTAACATTAATTGTTTGTAAGAATGGTCCGGCCTTTTTATTGTTTCTTCCTTGTGCTGTTGTCGTAGCATATTTCTTATTTCGGCTACACTCATTTTTTGTTTTGAATCTGAAGCTGAAGAGACGCTTCAATTTTTGGCTTCTGTTTGAGTGATTTGTAACGGGTGTTTTGCATGCTCTATGCCAAATAAATCTGGTATGGTAGTAGAAACCGAAGCTTTGTTGAGAACCTCCAGCTATCTTTTTAATTTATTTCTTTCTTCCTCTGGATCATGTCCATAGGGGATTTTGATTTTTCCTCTTTCAAGGCGATCAAGACGCTTTGTTAAGGCTGCAATCATTTGTTGAGTCTGAGTAGTTGATAGATCTAACTTGTTGCTTAGATCACCTACCTTTGTTGATATAGAATTTAGGAGCTGATTCTGTGCAATTGCATTCTGCGAATGCGATTGCCAATTTAGAAAAGACATTCCTAGAACAACAAGGATTGCCCTATTAGACACACGTTTTCTAGATTACCAGTACGCCGTTATTGGTACCATTGAGACAACACTTAATGCCGGAACAATGTTTTTTACACTATATCCCTCGTGATCAAACATTGAGAGAGGTAACTCTTGTTGTGTCACATATTTTGCAGCACATTCTTGCATTCTATCATACGAATAGACAAAATTTCTGACACCAAGAGTGTTTAATTGCAATTGCATACGATCTTTCGAATGCAAGTGCTCGTGATATTTTTTGTAATGTCGATTCATTGTGCTAGTGGTGGATTCATAAGCATAATGATTGGCACAATAATTACATTGTGTCATATTTTCTATTTTTGTTCATACGTTCATTTCTATGATTTCAAAATGTTTCTAAATTTCTGACGTTTTCGATTTCTTGGCCCGAGGGGCAGACTGGATGCTTGCGCAGATGTGTGTGTCAATCCGACGGAAAATACCGGATTCATAGGTGCAACTTCTTGCACATCATCGTCGGAAGACGGAAACGTTTCAAATTCTACGTATTTAGGCGGTGAATCCATAACAAACAATGAACTATTTTAAAAAAAAATTATACTTTGATACCCTTCACCGAGTTGTTGATGATTGTTAAGAGAATCGTAGAACGATCAACAACTAGAAGGCTTTCGAGCGCGAAAACTTGACAGCGATTTGAACAGAGAGTTTCAGGTAAGAAATTCTCGGCTAACTCCTACAATTTATAGAATTCCCTCATAACAGCTACCTCCGGTCGACCTGCGGTATTTCCATGGTCGACCGGATGTTTTTCGTTGAATATGCAAATTCTAGCCGTTACATTTTACCGGTCGACTCTTTTTACAACGTCGGTCGACACTTTGTGTATACCGGTCGACCCTTTTATATTGGAGGACGACATTTTCACTAACGATAAAATACCTTACGGTCGCATATATAAACGTGGTCGACACCTAAAACATTTTGTAACATTAAGCGGTCGACACTTTCTTATGCGGTCGAACTATAAAATTTTAATGTCGATTAAGTGTCGGCCGCGGTTACACTAAGGGTCGACCTCACTACAAGTATTCAGAGTCTACCAAGCCAGCTCGCGAGCTGGCTTGCGAGCCGGATCGGTTGACTCGGTGTTGCCGAGCTCACTAGCGAGCCGACATGCTAGGCTTGGTACGGGATCGAGCTTTGGCTCGGCTCGGCTCGACACTGTAACAAAACGAGCCGGACTCAGACTGCTACAGTGTCGAGCCGATGACAGCTCTATCTAAAACCAACAGTTTCAAATTTGAAAATTAAGGAGAGCTCTTGACTGCTAATCAACGAGATAATGATCTATTTCAGTAGACTGTTGCTTCATTTCTTCGATTTTCTAATGAAATCTACATCTACTTGATCAATAAACCTAACGGACGAAAATCATTATTATTTTAAAATTAAAAGGATAAAATAAAACGAAGAAAATAGTAAAAGCAGACTGGGCCGAGACGTCAGCTTCTGCATGGCGGCTCTTTCCAGCTTCTATACCAACGTTTGGATCATCTTCTGTCTCCTTCCTCGACGATCCCGATGACCACCGCAAACTCCGCCGTCAGTTCTCGACGTCCTCGCCCGTGCTCTTCGAGCGTAGAAACTCAGCCTACAAGTTTCAGAGCTTTTGAACATTCGAATCTTCCGTTTTAATGGAAACAACGAGGAGATTAATGTGGTTTCAGCTAGGCGACAGCAATCATCATTCATGGAAAACCTCGTACAATCATCGATAAATAATGCAATCTACTACAAGACAAGCTGATTGGTTTTCAAGCAAGATGAACGACGCAGCAATGGCTACATAGCTCTATCTCTCCCTCCTCCTCCACAGCCTCCAGGCTTCTCCACCGTGCGTTGGTTGCCTGAGTGTCAAAAACATGCACGATCGTCGTCGTTCGAGATGAATCTTGACCTCTTTGATAACCGGCAAAGAAGTATAAGTTGGAATTGATCGGCGCAATTGTCAAATACAGCAGTTTGATCGAGGTCGGATCATCGCCGGCGATATGGGTCGTCGAATACAGACTTTGCCGGTGAGACCCTTCGATCTCTTCCCATATATTCTGGTTTCCGTCGAAACACTCCACGTGTCCTTTCCAGGCCCTCAAGCAGTCACTCGAGCTGAACATTTTGCCGTCGACGGCGACAATTTGGTTCGGCGGCACATCGAGCTGCCACATTCCTGCCACCACGTCCCACTTCTCGTTTTCCACGTCGTAAACTTCCGCTGAGCTCCGCCCCAATATATACGGCCCCGTTTCACTCGAATCGTCCTTCTGGGTGAACCCTCCGATCACATGAACTTTGTTTTTGCATGTTACCCCGACACATCTATATCTCATTATATTCATGTCCGGCAACGTTGTCCAACTGTCTAGAATAGGATCATAGATCTCCGTCGACAAAATCCCACGAGCGAACGTCGAATTCGACACACCTCCGGCAACGTAGATCTTGTTTCCGCACGTAGTGCAAGCGAAATCGTAGCGCGCTATGGCCAATTCTGCGCAGTAAGACCACTCGTTTGTCCGGACATTGTATCGCCGGACAGTCGACATAACTTCTGCTCCGACATTGACATATTCTGTCCCTTCTTTCGATCTCTCTTTGGAATAAAGCCGGCCGCCGATGATATAGATCGAGTCACCGAACGCGACCATCGCGAAACACTTCAGAAGATGATTTTCTTTCAGGCCAGGGATGGAAGTAACGCAGCTCGACGTGTTCGTCAATGGATCGTAGCTAAAGATACAGCTTCTGACAATGGCGTTTAGTCGGCGGCCTAAAACGATAAAAACCCGATGGCGGGACGGGGAGTTTCGGGGCGGCGGAGGAGACGGTGGGAGAGCAATCGGGTGCGGCGGAGAAGGGAGGGAGCCCATCGGAGGTTGGTCGGAGATTGTTGGGTAAGTGGTGGTAGTGTCAAATGGGAGGAATGCTGCAAGAAGAGTGGTGGATTTGTAAGATGAAGTGGCGGAGAAAATGAGGAAGGATCCTTTAGTATGCATCGAAAGAAGAAGAAATGGCCGGAAAATCTAACTTTTCTCGTCGGCCGTTTTGATTTGTCCGAGGACCAAGATTCTCCACTTTCTCGTAGACATCGAAGATAGTCAGACAGGCTTACAGGCGTAAATGCCGAATTCATGGCTTCATTCATGAGGGTAGGTGGATAGGATTCCGAGTCCATAAAAAATAGTATATCCAAGATATTATAAGACAATTACTTTGAATTTTAAAATATTATCAATTATTATATTAAATTAATAAGTTTATCCGATACCATATTATCACGTTTCTCGTTAATTTTAATATTTCTTTTCTATTTAGTTAATAATTTTAGTAAATTAATAAATTTTAACGATTTGCAAAAATATATAAAATATTGCGATAATAAATTTAAATTTTTATTTAATTTAATTAAATAAAATCGATTTCAAATTCAGCTTAATTAATTAAAATATAATNCGGGGACTGAAGTTGCACGTAGCTGAGCTCGGCGATGGTCAGCATTTCGATTCCTCAATCTTCTCATTCGCCTCTGAAAAACCTTCTGATGCTTTACTTTTTTTACTTTCTAATTTTCAGGTCCGAATGTCGTCGTTTTTCTTCACGGATTCCCAGAGATATGGTATTCGTGGCGGCACCAGATGATCGCCATAGCCGCCGCTGGATTCCGGGCGATTGCGCCAGATTACAGAGGGTATGGACTCTCCGACGCGCCTCCGGAACCGGCAAGGGCGTCGTTCGCCGATCTCGTCGGTGACCTACTCGGTATTCTCGACGCTCTCAGTGTTGCTAAGGTACTATGCACAATTTGATTATTCTTTTGTAGGTAGCTGAGAAAATACCTAGATCTACATAAGTATTTTAATTACTTGTCAATTTGGCTGAATGAAAGAAGATCTTGAATCTTGATCATCCTTAAACTTTTAGAGAAAAAATTGAAAGGGCAATTAACAATTAAATCCTGAATTATAAGGTTACTTAGAACATATACCTTGAACTTTTCAAACTTATAAATACTTTGAACTTTATCACAGTGATAACATATACTTTTGTATCATATTTTCACTCATTTTACCGATATTTAATTAACATATTTCATTAATATTTAAAATTTAATGAATCTGTTGTAACTACACATGATTCAAAATGTAAATTACTATTTATACAAATTGAAACGATGCAGGTTTTCATCGCTGCAAAAGATTTCGGGGCTCGGCCAGCTTATGACTTTGCACTCTTACACCCGGACCGAGTCTCTGGAGTTCTTACATTGGGGGTTCCATTTCTTCCCCCAAATCCTTCCCCTACACAAAAGCAGCAGCTGCCTGAAGGCTTCTACATTTACAGATGGATGGTTTGCTTCTTTTGATTCTATTTCGATTTCGAGATTTCCGGTCTTTCAATGGGTTCAAAGAGCTCTCCATTACAGGTACCAGGGGGCTGAAGCCGATTTTGGGCGATTCGATGCCAAAACCGTAGTTAGAAACGTCTACATCCTCTTCTCCAAAAGTGAAGTTCCAGTGGCGGCAGAAAATCAGGAGATAATGGATTTGGTAGACTCATCAATGCCTCTTCCTGCTTGGTTCAACGAAGAAGATCTGGCAACTTATGGAGCTCTATACGAGAAGTCCGGGTTCCAAACAGCTTTGCAAGTTCCATACAGGTAATGTACTTGATCCTATGGTCGGCAAAACTAGATTGAGACCGTGAATCGGACCGGAACTGTCGGTTTGATCCGGTTCTAATTCTTAAAAATCGTGAAACCAGAACCGACCCGTGGGTAGAAAAGGTCTGAAATCGGATAAAACCGAATAAAATCCGACTCAAAACCGGATAAAACTTGATATAAGCTCAAAAATCAGTTACAAACTTAATCCAAACACTCAAAACTCGATCGGAATACAATGAAAAAATAGTTTATGGTAGCTTTTTCTTCTTAGCATACTCTCTTGTTGTACATACAAACGTATCATGTTGTGATTATATATTAAATATTAAAAATAATTATTTTAATTGTAATGCATTAAATGTACGTTTAACTTAATCAATTACAATTCGACATGTACAATATAATAATATTCTAATAAGGTAAATATAGCATTACTTGACAAAAATATATGTATATTTTTTTGAAATGTTAGAACCGGACTAGAACAACTAAAATTGCATTGTATTTCACGGTTCCGGTTCCAAATCATCCCAAAACCGGACCGTTCCACCCCTACTTGATCGGTTTTTACTAATCTTTGTGTCTCATAGGTCATTTACTGAAGATTTAGGCATACCAAATCCAAAAGTTACAGTTCCAGCACTGTTCATAATGGGTGAAAAGGATTATGTCCTTAACTTTCCTGGAATGGAAGATTACATCAGAAGCAAAATAGTGAAAACGTTCGTCCCGGATTTAGAGATCATATTTTTACCAGAAGGAACTCATTTTGTGCAAGAACAATCACCTGGAGAAGTAAACGACCTCATACTCAACTTTCTCTGGAAGCATATCTAACTCCAAATGAATCCCTTACAAGTTCTCAGCCACAGCATCACAAGAGGGAACGACAATGGAGGATCTGAAGATGAGCTTTGAGCATCAAATATCTGGGTTGGATACTGGCTCTGCAATTTCGAGGTATGAAAGATTTGGAAAGATGGTTAAACTGCATTATGTATGAATTAACACCTTATAATTAGAGTTATTTTTCAATTGATAATTGAAATTTTTATTGTATAAATTGACATGTTAAAATATTATTATTTTTTAACTGATACTTTAAAATTTTAATTTATGAATTTGCACCTCATAATTTAGACAACTATCAACTGATATCGTATCATAAAATTTATATTAATTAAGTATTCTTTCAATTTAATTTCAAAATCTTTTATATTATTATTTTTTTGTTTAATAAAAAATAAAACGTTTAAATGAAAGATGAGCTTTGAACATCAAAGGTCTGGTGTAAATAGCGACTCTGCAATTTTTAGGTATGTAAGACTAATGGACGGCACGGCCGGTTCGGTTTGATTTTATTCAGAAATAGAAGAATTTTTAGAACTGACACTAGAATCAACAGTTCCTGCTTCGTTCTATTTTCAATTAAGTTTTATTGTATATTTTTAAAAAAATTAAAATATAACTATAACTATTTATTTTAATATATTTAAGTCGAATTTTAAATAATTTGACAAATTTATAGTTAATTTTCGGAGTTATATCTAATTTTATTAGCGTTTGAGACTAATTTTACTCGATTTTAAATTTTTTTTACTCATGGTCTTGATTCTGGTTTCACTGTCTTTAACTCCTAAAAATCGACATCGACGCATAAATTATAATTTTTTAAAAATTAAAATTAAAATTAAATTAAAATTAAATTAAAATCAACTGATCTAATATTGCTCGCTTTATAGAAGATTTATAAAGATTTATAATAAAATCTCTCANATTTATCCCTTTTATATTGGAAGTTTACTTTCTGAAACTCAATATGCAATGACCAGATTATAGATATCATACGGTAAATTATCATGTGAATTGGGCCACAGCTTTAAAAACACATAGTACTCACCCAAGTCAAAGATTTCCCTTCTCCAACTCCCTCCCCAGATCCTTGGTTGGCCAGAAATATTGAGCATATCAGCGGAACAACGTCTCTATGACTCTCTTCTACCCCCAGTTTGCAAGGCAATCGAACGCAGGTCGCTGCAAGCCGTGATCTGCAATTCACCACAAGTATTATATTTTCTACGAATTCTAGAAATGTCATATACTAAGCTACAACCCAGTAAAACTAAGTGTGGTTCTTCATTGTAAATGACTGAGCTGGAACAAATAATTGCTCAAGGAAGAACATGAACTTACATTTCAATAAGCATATGATGAACAAAAAAAAGAATAATATCAGGCTAAAATTATACCTGTTTCGGTCATCTTTCTCCACCAAGTTTACAAGCAGGCCAAGAATAGCAACAAGAAAATCGTGCTCTTGATCTATGAGATGCTGTTTCTCATTAGGATGATCCAATTTAATATTTAGTCCATTCTCTTTCAAATTCATCAAGGGTGATGAACTCGTGCTATATGAAGGAAAGTGGCTAGCTATCAATGAACACATTGTCTCCAATCCTCCACAAGAAGCAACTTGTCGACAACCAACTGGATTATCATTTGTCAAGTTCATGAGAGCCTGCAATGAGGAAACACCCACATAAATTATATAAATGTGCCAAATCCAATCCACGTGATGAAACCTGTGCATACAAATAGTAAATTAACATTGGATCTTTGATACTAAAAGAAATACAAGTAAAAAAATGTGACTAATGACTCATAATAACAATACATGGGTCAGCAAGAACATTCTGAATGAGAAATTTAATAAGTAAATGAGAATAAAAACTCCAAGCACCATAATTAACTAATTGATGGCAGGAATCACACATTAGATAAAAGAGTAATGCTAAATTTATTTTTTTAACATACTCTCTTATTGAAGACACTGATGTGCCAGATTATTATGTGTCTAGTTAAAAAACATATAATGTATTACAATTAAATAATTATGTATAATATTTATTAAACTAATTACAACTCGCGTCAATCTGTACAATAAGAGTGTATACTAAGATGGTAAATTTAGCATTATCCCTAATAAAAAAGGTAAGGTTACAATTTAAATACCTAAGATTACCTTGACAGCACTAAGAAGGCAGTCACATAAAAGACTATAATATTCTTTATAAAAACCATTTGAACTTGGAGTTTGTTGGCTATGATTGGATTCCCCGACTGAATCTTCTTCACTTGTAATCAAATGAGATTGATATCCATCCTCAATCTCTCTAAACTTCAAAGAAGTTTTCTGAACTTTTGGTTTACCGGCTACCATGTCCCACTTAGACGGGATAATATCATCACCGTCAAATGCAAAAGGATCTTGGCTGTCCATTAAATGATCAACCTTGCAGTGTTCAATAATGGGGCTCTTTCTGTGTCCAAAGTTATTCTTGTAATGGGTTTTAGATCCTCCCCCATTTGATCCTCTTGAAGCATCAATGGATGAGCTTGATGTGAAAGAGCTCAGTCTCATCTTTAATGAACTAGCATCATCAACAAATGTGCTTGTAGATGTAGAATTTTCCAGACATTCAGTCAAAAACTGCCTCTTTTGAAATTTTATGGAGCTTTTTGAGATCCTCTCCATAGAGCACCAATGTTCTGAAGAATTTCTACTCGGTAAACTACTGTATTCTTCTGCATATTTTCACAATAATAATAAAACTTCCTCTCATCATATTTCAGTCAAAAATTCAAAAGTTCAACGAATAATCCATTCTAGGCGCTTTCATCAAAAGAATAGTCTATGTGTACCCAATATATTTGTAAAAATAACCAGTTAATATGATGTTTTTCGATAAGGTCTGGATTATATGATAAATCAACCAATTAATGCAATATGTTTAGATAAGGTCTGGATTACACAAAGTGGTCCAAAAAGATAGATCTCAATGAGAAATCTGGCGTGGAAGGACGATATAGACTAACAAGAAGAAGAAACTATTACCTTGGGACTCTTGAATTTGATTTAGTTCAGAAGTATTACTAGTAATATCAGAAAGATGAACATGCTTTCCATCATTTAATCCAGTAGGAAAGCTTTTAAGTAGAAGAAGCTCTGAAAGAAATCACAACAAAATAAAAGTAAGAAATGCTGATAATGTCCATATAAATAAATAAAAACCATAGAGGCATGACTAATTACCCGATAGAATTTTGATAATACAAATAACAACTTCAGTCAGAGGTTTGGGCATTTCCCAAGGATCTAACATTCCTCTCATTCCAAGTAAATGACTCTGTTGTAACCCAAAAAATAGAAGAATCACGTATTAAAGATTCAAAAAAAAAAAAGAAAAACAAACAAACAAACAAAAGAAAAAAAAGAAAAAAAATCGATGAACAGTCTCCCTTACTTGGTTGCCTTGACTAAGAAATGTCGCATTTTCCATGATCTTTAAGCATTTCAAAATTAGAACTAGGATCTGGATGCCTCTTTCGTATCTTTCATCTAATGTAGAAATAGAACTGTGTTTCATCAAACCCTGCAAATATTCATGCTCTTTACAAGACTATTACCTTTCTATAACTAAATTTATATCCGTAGTGATATCTCAACAGTGAAAATAGAATAAAAAAAACATACAAAGAATGGAGAGCATTTGTAAACAAAATGGACAACACACACACACACACACACACACATATATCAGGGACCAAATGTCAGACCTCTAAAGAAACAGATTTTAAGAAAAACGTCAACATGTGAGTTCATAAAAGAAATGCCTTAAATTATGTTCTATTCTTGAATGCACATCTGGTTCTCATAAAATCTTGGTAACAAAAACAAATCAGACCATAAATACATCCTCAAGGGAGGCCGATGACTAGTAAATGAATATTGATACCAACTGAGTGTATTACAAGAACAGACATACACTGCCAGAATATATCGAACACCCATGATTTAAATCATTAGATTCCCAATTAAACAGGGAAATCGAAGTTTAAAAAAATAAAGTAAAATAATGGAAAAATATTTTTCTTCTGGATTTATGCTTTAATGACAATACTGCTTTGCAATAACAAGAAAAAATAAATCACGAGCAAAATCCCTAGTAACTTCATTCCTTTAAACAAACTAACAATCTTCTATGATAAAGCAATTGATGAGACCAAACAAACATACAGGCTCACACCTCCAAATCAGAGTAACAATTCTTTAACACTTCAAAGATAGCATCGATTCCACCAAGCTCTCGTAGTTTCTCCTTAAAGTTACCCCCAGCTTTTCTGACAGAGCCAGCTGTTTCTGAATGCCCTGTCAATGCTCACTCATCAGGAATCAACAGCATACAGACAAGAACAAAAAAAACTACAAACATGAAGTATGAAAACCGAATCATGCATCTTTAGCAATTCTCAAGGGGGGAAATGTAAACCAGCAAGTTAGAGTGATTTAATAGTGTTTGATATCAATCTTTAGTTTATCACGAACTTAAGCTATTGATTTATAATAATTTCATTTTTTTGCAGTAGATACATACTATAACATAAATGCACCATCAAATGGATACAAATTTTTGTTACCTTCTATAGAAATAGTAGACAAGCAAGCTTTCTCCATTGTCAGCAAAGAGATCCATTTTGGGCACAATTCTGGTCTATCAATTCCATTTGTTCCCCCATTGCTTTGTTTCATTTCTTTGCAACTTACAAGTATGTCTTGGACTTTGGAAACAATAGCAGCAGAGCTAGAATCTACTTTTTTTACTGTAGTGTGTAAGAAGTTGGCATCCTTAGAAACTGCTAAAAGCTTGGTGCCTATTTTTGGTACTTTTCCTTCAGCAGCCACAGAGAACACTGGCTTCAATAATTTGATTAAAAAACGTATACTGGACGGTGATTCCAAAATGTGATCATCTTGACCCTGAGACTGAAATTGACATGAGTTCATGGATAATTTCATCAACAACGAAAACGAAATGAAATGCCATAACAGCAAAAGAGACTTACATCGCTAGTCAAAACAAAAAAGAGAGTTGCAGCTGCCATATTGCTGGAGGAATCATCAAAATTGAGACTCAAAATAGAATCAATAATTGTCTTTGCCATCCTGAATGGGGAAAACACAGACCATCATTTTCAATCACCATTGAAAACTCCATTAATGTATAAGTTAGTTGATGAAGAAAAATACTAGCAACCTTTAGTGACTGCTGTTATTATCTCCAACCAATCAGAGAAGTGGTAATTGATTATAACTAAATCATCTTGAAAAATCCTTTCTAAAAGACTTTCACTATCATGTAGAACCCCAAAGCTCAGTCAAAAGAGAAAAAATGATCTAAGAACAGTCTTTGAGGCTAAAAACGCTTCTAAGCGAGGTCAAGCGCTCCAACTTACAAATAATATCATTTGACAAGAATGTCGAATGCATTTCGTATGAGAATGTTTCAGAATTTTTCAGATCTTCGAGTTTTATTCAAAGGGCACAAGAGATATCAAATCAATCACATCATTGAAAGAGAATTCATTATGTATCCACGAATATAACTTCCAATCCCAGAAATCCAAATTTGAAATTTGACAAAATATATATTCGATTTTACCATGAACGAAGCCATTATATTTCATTTCACTAACCCCTGAGTACGTAAAAGTCGCCGCTGCTGCCCAGTTCCACAGATAGATAACAGGGACAACAGGCTTGCCCTAATGATCCTTGCTGGTTGAGCCTTTTTGAGACCATCCAAAGCAAAATTCACCTCGTCTACATGCTCCATCATTTCCCCAAATTCCTGAGCCTCCATCAACGTGGACGTTGCAAGAAACGACGGCATGGGACTAGTTGGAATCTCTGCCTCTCTTTTCCCAACTCTAGCTTTCTTCTTCTTTCTAACGACTCCGTTTCTCCCATCGTTCAAAGAAGGCCCCGCAGACTGGTTCGAAGACGAGCTCAGAGACGAATGTCGGGTGTACGGCTCTGAACCAAAAGGTGACCAATGAGAAGACGAGTCTTGAGACGACAAAGCGGTGCTGCATGGTAGGTCGCGAGGGCTTTCTTGAGACAGAGATTCGGAAAATGGGTCACGAACGGCGTCATTTAACGAGTCGGAGAAAGGTCTCGGAATACCTCCACGGTTTCGACGGCCGTAAGTTCTGACAATCATGGCTGTGCCACCCTGGAGACAACAGACGATTACTTCGAAGAATTGAAATCATCCATTCCGTCTACCAACACAAAATTAGCACCTTCCGAGCAAAACCAAACGAATCGGAAACCCTCCGAACCGAAGAAGAAAAGGGGCAGAGACTGAGAGCGAGGCCGAGAGAATTGAGAAAGACGAGATCGACGAAGTTTGCTACCACGCATCAATGGCCAATGGGTCGAGTCTGAAGGTTTCTCTAGTTTCTGGTGAGTTTCTTGATTTTGGATTTGGATGGAGGCCGAAGAAACTCATTTCACGGACCGAATTAACCCGAACTTGACCCGGAATACAGAAGCCCATGCCAGCACAACGGGTCCAGTCCAGACCCATCTAAACCCAATCTTGAGTTATTTAAATATATTTTGGGTTCACATAAAAACTGAAAGTATGATTGAGACGGTTCTGTCAGTTTTAGAAATGACCCGAACATGCATAAGCCCAATCCTAGATAGAGGTGACATTCGAGCCTATTCGAGCTAGCCGAGCCCGAAATTGTCCGGCTCTTCGAGCCTGTCGAGTTTTTCGAGTCGAGCTTGTTGATCTTTTTTCAAAAATTTTAAGCTCGAGTCGGCTCGCGAGCCTCGAGCTTATTCGAGCCGAGCCTGTCGAGTCAAACGAGCCAAATAAATTTTAATACATGTATCTTGTATATATTTTTTAACAAGTTATTTTTGTTGTTATAAGATTGAAAATGCGATAAACGTAAAAATGTATTGTAAATATTTTATTGGAATAAATCTAAAAAAAAACTCTTTAAAAAATTTCAAAGCTACTGTTATACAAATAATTTTGACATTTGCATCACCGCAACTTAGATACATTTCAACTAGGTTTACAACTAGAAGGAACCAATCCTTCATGCATATCATATCAAAGCTTCCACGAGATCTAGTGCAAGACTTCTTCGACGATCATCANTAGAGTTGGGTCGGTTCTTTAGTTGCCAACCTAAAACTGAAAGTATGATTGAGACGGTTCTGTCAGTTTTAGAAATGACCCGAACATGCATAAGCCCAATCCTAGATAGAGGTGACATTCGAGCCTATTCGAGCGAGCTAAGCTTGAAATTGTCCTGCTCGTCGAGTCTGTCGAGCTTTTCGAGCCAAGTCTGTCGAGTCTATTCGAGCCGAGCATGTCGAGCTTTTTTCACAAATTTTAGGCTCGAGCCGGCTCGCGAGCCTCTAGCCGAGCTCGAGCCGAGCAGCTCGAGCCGATTCGTGAAAATTCATGAAACTTTGTGTAATATTATCTTACAGTGCTTTAAGTATTTGATACAAGTTTCAAGAATTTTTATTACCTTATGTAGTAAAAATTTCAAGTTATTTCGATAAAATTTAATAAGTCAAATTGATTAAAAATTAAAAATTAAAAATTAAAAAAAAAATGAATGTTGCGTTCGTGTGAGACATGATGCGTCTGAGTGAGGGAGGATTTGTCTGATCGTTCCTCCTTAGGACGCATCATTCATCCGAGCGTGCATTCGAAAAGTCTAAAATTTATTTTTTTCAAAACTTATGTCTGATTTTGCTTATTTATCCAAAACTCAGGCCCGAATTTAATTTTTCCTCATTTTTAAATCGTGAAACCATGTCACAAAGCATGGAAACACATCTCGGAATGGGTACCAAAATAGTGTAAAGTAGGGGGTCCGATCCGACGATCTGATCCAATCCGATCGGATTCGGTCGGATCAGACCAGGTATTCGGTATATGAGTTTTTTATTTGATCCAATTTTCGGATCAGATTGGCTATCGGATTCGAAGCCAAATCCGACAGCCAATCTGATCCAATCCAAAAGTCGGATTGCTTAATTCAAATCGACCGAAAGTTGAAAGTCGAAACCCTAAATCATTCAGCATCCCCGACTCCGATTTTGGAATCCGAAAATCACCCGTCCTAATTTCTCGACTCCGCTACTCCGACGACGAAGCCGAGCCGCCTCGCCGACCCTCTGCTCCAAGACTCCGAGTCTCCGACGACGGCCGCGAATAACAGAAACGAAGATATAAATAGATATGAAGATTTGATTTTTGATTTATAAATTATTTATGTAATTGTAATTATAACTGAGTGATTCGTTAAAAACGACGAAGAACAGAGGATGAATCGACAAAGGAGCCAGCCGGCCGTCGATACCATCATCGGATCGCGTTGTGAATTATAGGTTTTTACACAGAAATGTCCGAATTACAGATTTTTAAAAATTTGATCCTATCCGATTCGATTTCTTTAATCAGATTCGGATTCGGATGACACATGCATCTGAATTCGATCGGATCAAAATTGTTGATCTGATTGTTATCGGATCGGATTAAATTTGTCTCAATCCGATCTGATAACACCATATGCCCACCCCGGGTGCAAAGTATATAACATTGTTATGACCTCCCCTTGAAGACCAGGAGATTCGAGCCTCAGCATACAAGCCATAGAACGAGGTTTCATTGAGATGTACTGGTTTCATTTTAAATTTTAAGATTTATTTGGTTTAAATTATCGAAATAATTTTAATCTTAACTTGTAGGGTTAAAATTAAAAAAAAATCATGAGTTATGAAGAAATAAGTATAAAGCCTCGAGTTATTTTAAATAAATTGAATTATGTCAAACGTTAATTGATGATTATAATATGACTATCGCGGTTAGGTGGGAGTCGATAGGTTAGATAATTTCTTTTGAAATATATCTAATTTGATTTATTAATTCTTGAAAAATTGAATCCAAAGTCAAATTGGATAATCAATCTAAATCGAAACTAGCTTAAAATAAGTAATTTTTTTCTAATTTTTAAAAAAATATATGAAGCTTAATAATTAAGATAAATAACAATTTATACGATGAACATTAGAGTCACTTGCAACTGATACTTTAAACTTAAAAATCGTCAATACACCTATTGAATTTTATCATAATTACAACAGACGTCTTATCATTACGTTTTTCGTTAATTTTAACGATATTCATCCATTTTAGTAACACACTTCATTAGTAAATAGTAATAAAAATATTGAAAAGATTTATAAATTTGTAATAATTTTTTTATAAAGATAAATGAGTTAAATAAAATATAAATTTTTTATTTTTTACTTTTTAACAAGTTGTTAAAATTAATTAAATTGATGAAATGACTAGGGTTGCAATTATAGTTAAGTTCAAAGTTTTGACTAACGATTTTAAAGTTCAAGGTATCTGTTACAACTATTCTCGTAGTTCATGCTATAAATTGTTATTTATCCTAATAATTAATATACTGGATGAAGTTAAATAGCAACTGCAATCACTAAAGTACTTCACGTATTAAAGAAATAGTTACTCTTTATGTGTTTCAGGCCCTCATATTCTTATCTTTTCTCTTTTCATTCTCCCCGACTTGTAAATCGAGGGCGATGTCCCTAGAGGAACGGAAGGATTCTCTCGAGGTTTAGAGCGGTGTTCGGCCGATTGCGGTGGGAGTAAATTGTCGGCATTTGGCCGAAAAAAAGCCGAGAAACCCCCCGAGATGCCTGAGAGGACAAGGAGGAAACCGAACTAGTTGGGTATCGACTTCGGGAAGAACAACTAGACCGGTGCGAATTTACTATCGATTTTGAAATTTAGTTATTAACATGCTTAGATTAATGATCTTTTGATAGAAGTAGGTAGGTTATGTAGTAGTTACATGACTTTTGATGTATTACTTCTTGCTATTTTATTTGAATTTCGGTTAACCCAAAGTTTACCTTCTTCCAATTTACTCTATCAGTCTTGATTCTAACAATCGAGAGCGAGATGGTATGACGAGAAAATTTCGAAAGTCCATGGTAACTAAATGACTCAATCGACAAAAAGTTAACTCCAGAATGTCAGCTGATAACACTGTGAACTTTGAAATGTCAATTGATAACGTAGAAGCTCAAGTTCTCATGAAAAAATCACTCAGTCATTTCCCAATCAATATTCGATTCCGGTCTTGATTCAATTTTAGTCTTTTTCAATAAATTAAAAAAAAAATAACACGAAGTTGGACCTATAAAACGGTTTTATATAATGTAACATCATTGCATTATATTGGCCGGTTCGGTTCTGCCGGTTCCTTTCACCTTAGCCAGAAAAGCTCAGTTACATGGACAGACCGGGCCCATGAAAACCTGCTTCGACACTCCTGGTTTGATTGCCAAGCCTGCCCAGTTCGGCCAAGTTTGGCCGGATCCGAGAGGTCACGGCGACCTGCGACCGGCGACTGGCGATCGGAAGCATAATAACGATGGATAAGAAAAAAGAAACATAAACACAGATCCTCAGCTCAAATCAAATGTTTGATTTTGGCAACTTGAAGACTGGTTCGATTCAAACATGAATATATACAGTGGATCGACGAGAAATTTGGGGATGAAGAAGAACCCTAATCGTATTTCTCTCCCCAAGAGCAGAGGAGGAAGAAGACCCAAGAAAGCCCCAGAACAACGTCGCCGACCGTCTGCCGCGGCCAATCTCCGGCCAGAGCCTCAACCCTTCTCTCGAAGTAAAATCTCCACGCCGCCATGACAAAGTGGAGACACGAACACCCTCCGGCGAAGAAAGTCTGCATCTCTCTCTCCCTCACGAACGACACCATGAAGAGGAGGAACCCGATCGCCACCAGAAGCACGCCGGAAAAAGCGTCGGAGGTCCGAATAAGGAGCTCGTCGTGCGGCGTCGATCCCATCAGCGCGCTCGCCGTCGCCGTCCCGTGTCCGATGGTGTAGATTTCCTTCACGTAGAACATCATGAGGATCCCGCAGCTTATGGCGATCAACGAGTGGAGGAGGCAAATCGTCGGAAAAGTTGATGACGACGGTCCCATCTCGTTAAACGGCCGGAAGAACTGGATTTCACCGGCGTCTTGCCGGAGACTTGGTCGCCGTGCTGTAAAACCATGTACCCATAGCTCGCTCTCTCTGAAAGATTGAAATAAAAGATCTATTCTTTCAAGCAGCAATTTCTAGTTTGGAATCCAAGAACAAGAGAGAGAAAATATTTCTGATCGAGAATCCAGATAAGGATCGGAGGGGCCCCATGGAAGATAGATAAGAACACATGGCAAAGTTCAGATTCAGATTCCGAACAAAGGCGAACTGCACTCTATCTTGGTCGTAGCGAAATACCTGGTCAACAGTTTATGAAAGAGTTCAATCATAATAATTCAACGGTTCAAAAATATAAATTTTTACCTGATATCATAAAGAATTACTCTAACATTGGGCGTAACAACTCTCACACTAAGATAACGCATGTATCGAACCTAGGCTCTTATATCCAATATATTATATCTGAGTCAATTGAATTATGTTTGTGCGGGCTGCATTGACTTGGATCTTATTCTTACCATTGGATTTTAATCAAACTTTCACTTTTATTGATTAGTGATTTAATAATTTTATTATATTAAATTTAAGTTAAAAATTACAAAAAATCTTGAACTTTACAAAAAAATAAATTTAAAAATAATCTGAAATTTAAAAATAAAAAATATATATAAATTCAGGACCCAATGTATTGATTTTGATATTTTCCGGACATAATTTTTTTAAATCTAATTACAACTTATATGAAAATATTATAAGAATCTTTCATCAAAATTTTAGAATTTTCGAATGATGTAGTAATTGTGATAAATTATTTTAATTTTGGCAATAAAAAATTATAATAAATCGTATATTCTTTTAAAATTTATAAAACTTTTCAGAATATCTTCTTATTATAGTATTAATGTATGATACAAATTTCAAGTTATTTTGATCATATATGTTTAAGACTGATAAATTTAAACTGATGTGGTAGAAGGAGGGTTAGCCAGTAGCCACTCCCACGCGTTCGTTCAATTTTGGGGATGAACCATTCCAATGCGCTAATTTATTATTTTATTTTATTTTTTAAATTTTAATTTTCTTGTATTAATTTTATAAATAAAATCAGAACAAAATATATGGTCTAATTTCGTCTCGTTTTAATTTTCAAACAGTCTACTGGTCCGTAAAATTTGATACCGAATTTTTATGGTCTAATTCTAGTTTTGAAAAAACTGACGAGACCAAGAACGATGATACTTGCGAGGCATTCTAAGTCGATCACTAGGCAATAATTGAACAAGCTATCCATCCATTTTACCATCATCCGTGGCCGGATCTTCTCGTCACGGGTTACGTCAATCAAACGATGTCTCATGTGTTGGCGGACTCTAGTTCTATTCGAATTAGATGCTATAATTGAAAAATAGACGAGGGTACGAATTATGGGAAATTAATAATATTGACTAATCTATGCTAATATGGCATGCCACGGTGACATCATGAACACGAGATTATCACAAAAAGAGACACGCGACCAAAAGAATGCGATTCTTTCATTAATACGTTAGTTTACATTTTATTTTTCTAATTTTAGGATTCATTTCTTTACTATTTTTCTAAGTTCGAAATTCACAACATTCGTCTCAAAAAATTCACTAGTTGGTCTATAGCAGAGTGGGCACAGTCATGTCCGATTTGATTTTCAAGATGATTCAGGATCAGAACTGTGAAATACAACGTCATCTTGATTTATCTTGATTCGGTTTCATTGTTTTAAAAAATAATAAAATTAAATTAAAAAATATACTATTGTTATATTTTGATTGAATTTTGACGGGTACGACTGATTTTATAATTGTTTTTAATTTATATAGAATTTTAGATTATTTTTTTACCCATGATCCCATTCGTTTTAATTTTTAAAAATCGGGCCGAAACGAGAGCAAAACCTACGGTTCGGTCTAGAACGACGCATGTGAGCTCCACAGAAATAGCCAAAAGCTACCTTCAAATCACAGATAAACCCTAGAGAATTCACTTGCGACTGAGATTTTCAGACAATACTCAGCCATTTCCAACATTCAAAAACTCACTGCATAAAACTATAGTAATCCCATCTTTAAACCAGATATCATCTAATTTTTCAAAATCCATCTGCAAAATCTAAGGATTCCAACCAAGATGATCCAATCGACATACATTCGACGAAGAACGTCGTGAAAAGAAAAGGATTAATTCGGGTACGTATTGTGATCGAAGAAACACATTGGATCATAATCCTTCATAGTACAAATTACTAAATCATCCATGATCTACCTGTTTTTACCTTGGTAGAGATCTTCTCATAGAGGCAGAATAAATGCCCAGATGGCAGAAAGATAATAATCCGGCTCATCAATGATTTGAAGAAGTTCATATCTGCAAGAAATTAAATCGTCAAAGCAAGCGGCTCATTCATGGCTAAGTCCAAACTACGATCAAGTTACGAAAATAATTCATACTAGGAAACCTTGTGAAAGAAGATAAAAGCTTTAGATTCAAGTTCAGAAAATTCTTCTTTTTCGCTAATTCTCGATCACACGGCATGAGTTTTTTGTTGATACAGAAAGAAGTTTAGAAGAGAAACCTGCAAATAGAAAGCTTTTGAGAAATTGAAAATGGATTTTAAGGCTGCACATGGAATCCTGTAGTTTATTTCCCAGCAATTTTTTAAAATTCACTAAAATTACTAACCAAATCGATGAATATCTTAAAAGTAACAAAAAACGTGATGACAGAATATCTGTTAAAATTATGACTGATGACTTTTAAAGTTTAATATATCCATTTTAATTGCCTTCATAGTTCATGGATTAAAGTATCTATCTTTTCAATATATAAAATAGGCCTCGTGACAAGTCGAACAAATGATTGAATAATTCTAGAGCAACCTTCTTATTCTACATGTTCACAAGTCGAATAATGATTGATACACTAAATGTAATATATGATTATTTAAATTTTAAACATTAACTGTATTTTAATACAATTAATCAGAGTTCGACGCATCAGCATGTACAATAAAAAATAAGTCTGACATTACTCATATTTTCGTTTTGTTGGATTAGCATTATTACGCTAATAGTATTTCGATAGCCTTTATAGAACGACCGGATAAACCTAGGCAGGATAAACCTAGTATTTCTAACTTGGTATGTCTCCAAGTTAGTGAAAGAAATAAAGGGCAGAGCCAGAGACTAATAATATGGATATATCTAAACCATCATCTATGCTCTTGAATTAAACGGAGATAAGACAGAATAATAAGCTTCATTAACTTGAGACTTTCCTTTTTATTTATCCTATAATAAAAAATAAATAAATCAGGAGAGTGCATCTACAAACCTACAACTAGAATCACCTTTCACCTGGTTGCTTGGTTGTACTGCGTGACAAACGACTCTGACCCATTTGTGCAGCCTGCAGAAAATAGAAAAAAAAATTAATTAAAAAAAACCCAAGTTTGAAATCTACTACTCTCAACTTGTCAAAATTGGAGAATATTACATATATTACCATTCTCCAGCAATCGTGCTCAGCAACTTTGAATTGTGTCCTACCCCATTTTCCTCTCCTTATTTCCATGAACCAACTTAATTCGATCGTATATTTGATCAGACCCATAGTTTTGGATTGGTTTCGTTTCGAGTTCATGTTTAGTTTCGTAAAATTCAAACTCGTGAATTATAGAAGTAAACAAACTAAAATTTAATTATTTCTCCATAAATTTTAGATTTTATCGGTTAATTTACCCGATTCGATGTGTTGATTTTTATAAAATTAGATCCCAACTCAATTTGATAGTATATTATATGATAAAAAAATTTAAATTGATTTTGATTTGAGTTCACATTAATTTTTTTAAGATTAAAATTCAATAGGATCTAACACAAATGGTCTATTTGGGTTGGTTTGACAAATAGATGAGATCTGATTACTCAACAAAACAGAGTTTCCAGCTGAAAAATCAATGAAGGACATTTCAGGGGCATGAACACATCTATCCATTCCTCAATTTTAGTATTCAAACCTACACACTCAAAGATGGCAATTCCTAGCCTATTGTTGCTCCATTTCGAAATCAATTATATCTATGAAAATATAAGAAAAATAATACAAAATTTACCTTCTTAGCCTACCATCTTAGCATACCGTCAATTTGTGATTAGTAAAATAAATATTATAAATAATTATTCAAATTATAATATATTAAATGTACTTTAACTACACCAATAATAACTCGACAAGTTAAAAAACATGTTAAAAGAATATGATAAAAATAATATAAACCTAGCATTACTCATCTAATAAAACATTCTGAAATCAAAATTTCATATATAAGTAGAGTTCCACAACTTTTAATTGAGAATGTGCAGAAAACTGACAAGAGACGAGCGCTTGCTTTGAATGTCAAGATTTTCCATACTTACCAACATATCCCTGCAAAGAAAGATTACGTCAAACACTGTCAATAACTTTCATCTAGAAAGCCAATCTACACAATACAATAATATATTCATCTTCAGAAGGAAAATTACCGACCTTAACAAGCTTTTCTATTTTTGAGCTCGACAAAGCTAGATATTGCTTGATCAAATATGTGGTAGCTGGAATCTGGTGCGGTTTTAGAGTGCTGATAACCTTATCAGTCGCCTTTTTAACAATCATATTATGTGCATCTTTGCTCAGTCGATGTTCATCCCATGTTGGTTTAAGGAATTCTTTGACTAGATCAACAAGAGCAATTTGAAAATATCTTGACGCTTTTGATTCTTTCTTCAAATCTATTTTGCTACTTGAGCTGCCACCTTGATGTCTAGAATCACTAAAGTCCATTATTTTAGTTTCTGTAATTTGTCTTCCGTCCATTGGTCTCTTGACATCTGTATCTTCAGGCACTGAACCGTTATGCTCATCAACAACACTACTAGATCCTAGTGGCTCTGCTTCTGCTACCAAAGAATCTTTGTCATGATTATGTGAAGCCTTCTCCATCTTGTTCTTCAAATTTTTGTTATCCGAAGATAAAGAACTAGCTGCGTCTTCCTGTTTGGAGCCTAAGGCCTTGCATACCATAGAATCACTTGCTAAACAAGGAAGTAAATTACTTATAGTGGACGTTCCTTGATGCCAAGGATCATTTCCGATCCTTGGTAGCTCAATGCTATCACGAAGAGGATCATACTGCCTTCCTGGAGATGATGTTGTGAGAGAAGAAACTACAAATGATGGTCGGAAAGGTACAGATGGCTCCCAATCATAAGACAAAACCTGGTTTTTCCACTCAAAAGAATGATTGGAATCATTCATAAGAGAGAAATTATCTGATTCAGAGACAGGAAAGGGCAAATAGTTTTGCAATAAGGATGCAGATGTTAAAGTACCATAATCCTTTTCCATAGGCGACTTTCGAACATCAATAGAAGAGTCACTCAAAAAAGAATAAGAAGAAGGCAATGAAGATCCTGGCCCAGCATAGCGATGATTGGATAGTAACATCCCAGATGTCAGATTACGATTTCCAACTTCATTAATCGATGAAACCAAACTAGGATCAACTTTGCTAGATAGAGAATGTCGAGAATCAGAAAGGATGCCCACAGATATGCACTTTTCAGATGATTGGCTTTGCCTATGGCTGTCTACATCCTGCCAAGGTGAGACCCTTTCTGCATAGAGATTAAGATTTGGATATAATGGGATTAAAAATTAGATATCTCTCGTTCCCTTAAAAAACTCCAAAACTTCAAATGGAAAACAGCAGATTATCCAGGATTATTGATATCCATTCGCAAATTGTGAGAGTTACCTTCTTTTTGCTGGCCACTACTACCAGCATGGTCTTCTATGTGAAGAAATCTACATAAATTTCCTTTAACGCACCATCCTTTTGCAAAAAAATCACAGATGGCGGCAGGGCGCTTGTTTTCTGTGGTTACAGACCTGAAAGCATACTACTCACATGTAACTAATAACTAGCCTGAAAAAAAAATTGAAAATGCATAATGCAAAGAATATGAAGTGAAAGAAACAATAATAGTCATCATTTAAGAAGCGTAGCCGTGAACAAGGAAAATTGTCTCTCACAGTATAGGTGCTAGTCAATGAATTGGATTGTTTAAACAATCCAATAATTACCTATACTTGAATAGTCTAAACAATCCTATGATAATCAATTTTCCTTGTTCAGATAATTGAAATTCAAACAATCCAATTCATTGACTCTCACACTTCTTTTGTTGAGAATCATTACCCAATCTCTTGAATACATCAACAAGACTTCTATCCAATTTTGACATTTTATTTCCGTCAATCAATGTCCAAAGAGGAGGCATGAACTAAGCATATAGGAGATATTTGATGCATAAGTTTACCAAAAAAGAGTTGTCTGGTAAAAAGGGTAGGCCGTTATTTTGGGATATTGTTTACTGTGCTATGATTTGAGATATTGGTTAGTAGGGGTAACATTCCGTGTTTGTAGTTGTCGTAGTCGAATTTGGGGTGTTTCTTCTCCTACCAGAGAATTGGGAAACTTGCTTATAGAGGAGTTTCTAGTACAAAAATGTTCCAAAAAAAATAATAAAATAAAAAAATAAAAAATATTATAATGAAAGTAGAGGGCATGTCATAATAGGATCCCTAAATAATAAGCATATGCCTTCGTTATGAATCTGTTCCTAAAAAAGTAACGTTCATGAAGACACAAAATCCATATAACCTTACCTCCGTGCAATCGGGTTGTTGTCATGAGTTGGTTGCTTGGCTGATTGCTTAACTTCTTCGTCCAAATGGAGCACGCAATTAGTCTCATCAAAATCGTGATTGCTGACAGCAATCCTTTTCCTGGTAAGAGTTGATAAACTGGTGGCTCTAGCCTCCATAATCTCACTACTTCCCACATGCTTGCTAGCATGACTGAATTTCTCAATTTCTATAGAGTTTTTTTCCTTTGACTGGCTCTCACTATCTTTTTTGTTGACAGCATATCCTTCATGTCGTTCTTCATTTTGCGTGGTAATAAGAAACTTACCGGATTCTAAACCCTTTGTCTCCTCCGGCAATGGCTCCTCACTGTTCCTTGAAGACTTAAAAACTGAACAAGCAAACTTGAGAGCTCTATTATTATTTCCATCAGCAGAGTGAGTGGATGAACCATGAAACTCGGATTTGTGAAGATTACAAGAGCCTAATCTCATTAGCCTCTCATGTCCAAAGGTTTCTAAATTTGCACGCAAATCTATATGGAATAAAAATGAATTAAGATTACCAAAAAATCTTCAAACAAAGTAAGATAACCAGAGAAGGTGGAATAGACATGAACCCAGCTGAAAACGATCCATCCTTTTCGTATACTCAAACAGAAAATCTCCGCAAATAGAAAAATTAGATGTACGCGGGACGATACCGGCTTAGTCATCAGAGTTAGAGGATGCTGGTGGAGGCGACATCGGGAAGCCGGTG
The DNA here is from genome assembly GCA_003255005.1 of Begonia fuchsioides. NCBI lineage: Eukaryota > Viridiplantae > Streptophyta > Magnoliopsida > Cucurbitales > Begoniaceae > Begonia > Begonia fuchsioides. Next base: position 25,414 of record QAOC01045332.1, read on the forward strand.
GATGTTGCTGTGATGCTTTGTTCTATTTGTTTGGGTTTGGGAACCATCGTCGGCCTAGTTACCTACTGGACCGGCTTTAACTAACGACATGTCGTACGAGACTAAGTAAAGTTTGTTTCTCCACGCTTTAAATATTTTATACTCTTTCGATAAATGAGCTTGGCATGTAGAAAATCGATCAATTAGATGATTCCAAATTCATTCCACTGATTTACGAAGATGAAAACAAGGATCAGTGATATTCACCAGGTAGAGAAGGCTAAACGTTGATTACAAAAGACTAAACTAATATACCTCGTCCATATATCTCAGAGGCCATACAGAATGATTCAGATGAAAGAGTAGCAAGTATCAACCAGAGAAATCAACATGAAGTTCATCTTTACAAACGATTGATGGCTCAAGCTCTTTCTCCTCGAATGCGGCGAGCAAGCTGAATGTCCTTGGGCATAATGGTGACTCTCTTGGCGTGAATTGCGCACAGATTAGTGTCTTCGAAGAGTCCAACCAAATATGCCTCCGCCGCCTCTTGTAGAGCGGCAACGGCGGAGCTTTGGAACCTAAGGTCAGTCTTGAAATCCTGAGCAATTTCACGAACAAGTCTCTGGAAAGGTAACTTCCGGATGAGAAGCTCGGTGCTCTTCTGATACTTTCGAATCTCACGAAGAGCGACGGTTCCAGGTCTAAAACGGTGGGGTTTCTTCACTCCTCCGGTGGCTGGGGCAGACTTCCTTGCCGCTTTCGTGGCCAATTGCTTCCTCGGAGCCTTGCCGCCGGTGGATTTCCGGGCAGTTTGCTTCGTGCGAGCCATAAGTGGTTCAGGACTAAGAAAGGGGATTAGGGATTTCGAAATTCAGAAATTTAGGCTTGGTTTGGAACGTTGGAGGGAAAGCATATTATATAAGGACGTGTTTGAAGTTGATGGACAATTCTGTCCGTTGATATATTGAGTTATCGACGGCTACAGTTTATTGTAAGTCGGATAGGGAACGTGGCTATAGTCGCACTCCGCGAAACCAAAAATAGATCCTGGCCTTAGTTTTGGACGGTGCTTATTTGATCTGTTTTGGATTGATGACCTGGTGGAGCAGTTATTGATTGTTATATATTTTGTATAATTTAGAGTACTTTAAATATTAATAAATATTATTAATTTAAAATTAGTTTCTTTTTTATTAATAGAAAAACTCCGACAAGACCAAGACTAAACTTTTTGTTCGATTATGGTCTAGTCTTTGTAGAGCGGGCTCGCTGGCTAGCTCGGCTCGCTCGACACTGTAGCGAGCCGAGCGTCGAGCTCGAGCCGAGCCCAGAATTCGAGCTCGAGAACCAGGCTCGTAAGCTCGACACTGTAGTTAAAACTGAACTCGTTCTCGTTCCAAACATCGTCTTTGTTCATAGATTTGTTCGTCCATCGCCGAAAATGACAATAATCGGCCGTCAAATGTTTGATTTAGTTAGCGAAATTAACTAAATAGTTTTTAGCGTATGAAAATATGTTTATTTTTCTTGAAAAATAAGCTAATATAACTTCTATCCCATTATTATGTGTTTATCACATTTTTTTTAATCTTTTAGCATACGAAACTATAAATCATTTTCGGCTCGATTAGGCTCGGGAGTTGGGTCGCTCGGCTCTAATAGGCTCGAGGCTCGATAGCTCGCTCGAGCCAAAATTTTTGGGAAAAAGCTCGACAGGCTCGGCTCGAATAGGCTCGACGGGCTCTACAGGCTCGGCTCGAATAGCTCGGCAGGCTCGACGAGCCGGCCGAGACCAGGCTCGGCTCGCTCGAGCCGGCTCGTTTGCCGGCTCTAAGTCTTTGTAACATTCGGTCGTAATCTTTAAAGATCAGACCGAGCTGCGGAACTAAATCATATGATTTGAGTAATCTTAGCAAATCAAACTTAAGTGAAGAAAACAAACGATGAACACGAGGAAGATCATTGATTTTCGATGCAAAGCCTCGCGTGAAGACTTGACTTGCGCAGAGCCCGTACAACACAAATGTTGTAATCACCCTGAGGAGATTGTCGCTGTAAATTGGATCGCGAAGAAATGGTGCTTCCTTTGTTGAAGTTGGGAACTCTTGCGGTCAAAACCCTGAGCAAACCCGTGGCTAACAAGCTCAAGAAGCAGGCTGGGTTGCATCCTAGGTTCCGTCAGATTATTATCAACTTTGCTCAAGTATGGGATATCTTTTCCTTCTCATCTTTCTTTCATTTCAACAGTTCCAAACTTCTATTTTGAAGACATGGTAGCCATGACTCAAACAAAAGAGCCAATTTAATAATTAAAGTGCATTTGATTGTTTGTTGGGTCTCTTGACATTGTTGTTTTCTTTTTTATTTTGCATAATTAAATGTTCCATTTGAAGCTAAAATGATTTTATTCATGGCTAAAAGGGTGTATGCTTGTGTGGAGAAGGATGTGATCCTTTTATTTTCAGTCTCTCTCAATTTCTTGATTTGGAACCAGGAAAATCATCGAATCACAACAAAAATGCAACGAATAATTTACAGTCATGCCACTGATGTAGAAATCCACCCTCTGAATGAGGAAATGGCTGTTCAAGATGCTGTTGATCTCATTGGAGAAGTTTTCCTCTTTTCGGTATGATGCCATCATCCTAATGACTCACTTTGATGGACCGGAAGCAATGACAATATCAAACTGATTTGATGTTTGTCCTAGTTTTCTTTTTATACTGCAATTTATGCAATATGTTACTATGGACCCCTGTCATCATGTTATGTGTGCAATTCTTTGATTCTGTAATCAAACAAGTAGGATGAAGTAGAATGAGATTTGTTACCTAAATATTGAAAGATGACGTTTGTTTTTCTGAGGGTTGGGCACAGTTCAATCTGTTCTGATTTTATCCCAAAAGAAAACTGGAACCAAAACTCATAATTTCATATTTTTAGAACTAAAACCGTAAAATATGGTCTAGTTCTGGTGTTATCTTATAACACCAGAACTATCTATAAAAGTTAAAATATAAAAATAAATTATATTTTTATTATATTTGGATTGAGTTTTGGACATGTTTTTTTAGATTTATATCAGATTTTATTATCATTTAAGTCGAGTTTTACCCGATTTTAACCTTGTTTATGACCGTGACTGGTAATAGACTGTGACTGATCATTAATATTAAAATCTGTTTGAGTTTATGAAACAATGTTAGTTTTGTAGTTCCTTCTGTCATTTGAAATCTGTTTAATGTTTACATTTGCAGGTTGCTGGAGCTGTAGTCGTCTTTGAGGTTCAAAGAAGTGCAAGATCAGAAGCTAGAAAGGAGGAAAAGCGAAGACAAGAAATTGAGGTAAACAATCATCTTTTAAGTGACAGTGTTTTCTCTCATTGCGAGGAGATTTTGATAACTTCCCGTGTGTTTATTCTATACTTAATTGAAAATCTATCTGTTCATTCTATTTCTGCTTCATGTTACATTTTCAAATGAAATAATTCATTGAAAATGGATTTCCAGCATGAACACTAGCATGGTTAAAATTGTGTTTATATAGATGACTTGCTGAAAGTCTTGTGAATACTGAAAGTAAATGGATAATGGGGTAGAGAAGCAACATTAATACAGGGGAGTACGAACCTCTCTAATCGCTCGATAGATTTGTATTCGTTTGGAGCTTCGTTTTATTTGTCGATGAACTTTAGGTGTTCTGTTTGTGGAGTAAAAGACAAGTATCAAAACTTGCAAATGCCAAACCTTGTTTTGACACATTACCGATTGTCCCAAAAGATTGAACTTCTGGGTGGATGATAATTTAATCGTTTATATTATCTAATCATTTCTCCTCGAATGTAGGTGATTTTCTTTTATTTGGTCCTTATGTGAGTTTTTTAATGAGATTTTTTTATCTGGGTTGACGATCGAACTTGAAACTTCTAGTTCTGATGCTAGAAAAATTACCAACTGTCCAAAAAGTTGAACTTGTAGATGAATGATAATTTATTCATTTTTTATTATCTGATCACTTATACTTTGATCTCTAGTCGAACCCCTCTTCTTCAAGATGGTTTTTTGAAGTTTTAACTCAATCGTTCGACTGCGTCTTTTCACTTTTACAGGCCTTGAGGGAAAGGGATGAACAATTGTCAAAAGAATTAGAACTTCTCAGCCACAAACTCGAAGAATTGGAGCAACTCGCGAAGGGACGGGGACTCACCGGGATCTTCAACTTTAAGCATGGTAACACTGAAAACAGCAATTTAGTAAAGCCTAGTTGATCATATTAAATGAATTTTAGAATCCTTCAATAATATTATCGATACAATCGGTTTACGTACTAATGAGGATCGAGCTATTTTTCTATTATTTATTTCTTCTATATCTTTGATAGCGGGTTGATTACACCTACAACCGAAACGGAAGCTGAGTGATTCGTGGTTTAAAATGTCAAATCTCGCCTCAATCATAAGTTCTTTGGTGAGTTTAGCCTTCTATGCCATTAATACGTAAATATAATAAATAATTATTAAATTTTTATTATTTTAACTATACTTTGATGAGATTTATCGATACATTCGGTTTACGTACTAATTGAGATCTTTATAGTGGAGCTATTTTTTTATTATTTATTTCTTTTATATCCTTAAGAGTAAAAACCAAAAACAAGTCTGAGTTTCGAGCAAATAAGTCGATTCGGCCCTGAATTTTAATTTTTTGTTTCTAATTAATTTGGCTAAGTAAATCTTATCGGAATGACTTGAAATTTTTATCACACATTTATAATAATAAAAGACATTAATCTTGAAAGTTGTAAATTTTTTCGACAATTGTATGATTTACTATAATGTTTTTAATATACAAACAAACAAATTTTGTTAAAATTACATACGACAATAATTTTTATCACACATTTACAAAATTGTACGATAATATTGCTTAAAGTTTCATGAATTTTCAACAATGATATGATTTACTATAATTTGTTTAATACATAAACAAATAAATTTTGTTAAATTACGTACGTCAATAAAAAAATCACAAAACTTTTTGAAATATTGTCTTACTTACGGCTTATAATATTTTTTGTTTATATGTAATTCGTTAAAATTTATTAAATTGACTAGAATCGCTAACTAAATCGGCATATTTTAAAAATAACAAAAAATATAATCACATATTGTTTGTTAAAATTATAATAAAGTTAAAAATGGTGATTGATGACATATAAACTTCGAGGTATTCATTGCAATTAGTAGTGGTGGGCACGGGCGAGTCCGACCCAGTTTTATCCTGAAATATAATCGAAAACAACACTTATTTTTATTATATTTTGGTTAAATTTTAAGTATTAGACGATTTTATTTCAAGATTTATATCAAATTTTACTCAATTTTAAAACTTTTAGGACTCACGATTCTGGTTCTGATTTTACGGTTTTTACTCTTAAAAATCGAAAGCGGCCTATTAAATCACGGTTTTTTAAAAATTAGAACCAATACCAGATTAAAATTGACAGTTTCTTGAATTTTCAATAAGTTGACAATTTATTATAATTTTGAGAATGCATAAAATAAAAAATTTAGTTAAAATTTTGTAATAAATGTTAAAGTTACTGAAAATTTACGACACTTAGTAGAATATTATCTTACAATATTGTAACTAAGTGACAATATTTTCATAAATTTTGATTGACGTACAAAATTTTAAATAACTTTTTTATTATAAAATTCACGAAATTTGGTGGAGTATCGTCATACAATATATTTAAATGGGCAAAAAACTTTTCAAGAATTTTTATTTGATGTACAGAGTTTTAATTGAATTTGATTTGTTATGCATTCAAAAATTTATAGTAAATTTTACAAATGTCGAAAACTTGACACTTTGCAGAATAATGTCTTTTATAGTTGTACATGTGCGATAAAAATATCAAATCATTCCAATTAGATTTGCTTAGCCAAATTAATTAAAAATAAAAATTTCAAAAAAAAATTCTCCTCAGATGTCCGAGGCGTCCAAAATTTATTTTTTTTTTAAATTCTAGCCTTTTTTCAACTAATTACACAAAACTCGAGCATTTTTTGGGTTTCTACCCAATTTAAAAATATATTTCATAAGAGGAGTTGTAAAATACAATAATTTTATATATCTCGAGTAGATCTTTGTTCTATGGAACCTCAAATTATGGTCGTTTTTATCGTCTCTAAAATGTTCATGTTCCGTAACGTATTTTACCGTAACCAATAGCGTGTCGAAGAAGAGAATCTTATTAGTCTACGAAGTCAAGTTAAAATAATAAATAGAATTAATTTAGTAATAAATAATTAGGCATGGAATTAATTGATAATGAAGTATAATGTTTCATTACTCGAATTTTTTGATAATTGCGATAGTTGACTTTTGATCTAACCCTAAACCTTCAATTAGTTAACCATTATTCATTGGCTAGATTTTTTTTTTGAAGTTCCGACCGTGTCAACTTACACAAAACGACTCTAGGGCAAGAAATCTCGTTACGGAACTAACTCGTTTATAAGTAGAATTCTTTATTTTAACATGCTATAACGAGCTTAGACTCGAAACTTGAAAACAAAAACCAAGCATAGGTACTTTAGGGTTTTATCGTAGATCTCTAAACTACTAATTTCTTATCTCGTTTTACTTTCTAACTCGTCTCGAGCGAGAACGACTGAGTGTCCAAATCGTATCGAACAATATTTATTATTAATTCTAGATTTATCTAATTTAATTATTCATAATTTGTAATATTAGGACTAATTACGTTATTTATATCTTCCACAAGACAAGATCCACGACAATTTTTCATTAAAACTATCAAAGCGAGAACTCGTGCTGCCATGGCAGACCCTAACGATATTCAAACATCGAAAAAACATGGCCGTCGAGGGAGCGGCGGAGGAACCGGCGGAGGAGCATCAAACAGACAGTCCCAAAGACCTACTCCGGCCACTACGATAGCCCCAGGCCACAACGGAGGATCAAACAATCAAGGCCAGTCAGGGACCGGCGGAGGAACCGGCGGAGGAGCATCAAACAGACAGTCCCAAAGACCTACTCCGGCCACTACGATAGCCCCCGGCCTCAACGGAGGATCAAACAATCAAGGCCAGTCAGGGAGCGAACAGACAGTCCAAAAGACCTACTCCGGCCACTACGATAGCCCCAGGCCACAATGGAGGATCAAACAATCAAGGCCAGTCAGGGAGCGGCGGAGGAACCGGCGGAGGAGCATCAAACAGACAGTCCCAAAGACCTACTCCGGCCCAAATGCTAGCCCCGGGCTACGTCCAAAATTCATGGAGCACCGGAGGAGGAACAGGGAAAGAAGTGTAATCCCCAAAAAAGGCCAAACGATGTCTGTGCTTCTGCCTCTGAAAAATCTTTGCGTTTGTAGATTTTTCATGAAATGTTTGAAGATTTCTGACAGGTTTCTGAAAAATGGTGTGCTGTTTGGACGTAGATCTTATTCTCCATCTTGTAACATGGTAATAATCTGTTTGCGTNGCATCAAACAGACAGTCCCAAAGACCTACTCCGGCCACTACGATAGCCCCAAGCCACAACGGAGGATCAAACAATCGAGGCCAGTCGGGGACCGGCGGAGGAGCATCAAACAGACAGTCCCAAAGACCTACTCCGGCCACTACGATAGCCCCCGGCCACAACGGAGGATCAAACAATCAAGGCCAGTCAGGGAGTGGCGGAGGAACCAGCGGAGGAGTATCAAACAGACAGTCCCAAAGACCTACTCCGGCCCAAATGCTAGCCCCGGGCTACGTCCAAAATTCATGGAGCACCGGAGGAGGAACAGGGAAAGAAGTGTAATCCCCAAAAAAGGCCAAACGATGTCTGTGCTTCTGCCTCTGAAAAATCTCTGCGTTTGTAGATTTTTCATGAAATGTTTGAAGATTTCTGACAGGTTTCTGAAAAATGGTGTGCTGTTTGGACGTAGATCTTATTCTCCATCTTGTAACATGGTAATAATCTGTTTGCGTTCACGTAAGATTGTGTCTTTTATCAATAAATGAACATTGAATTGTTCTTGTGTTTAGTCCAAAACATGTTGTATTATATCGAAAGAGAATTTTATTTGTGAAAAAATAATTTTTAATCGATTATAATTTCCGAAATATAATTTCTAATCGATTATAATAAACGTGATTTTTGAGTTATTCTTGACTTCACGCGTTGGTAATTGTTAGTCTTAAAAATCGTTACATTTTTAGATGTTCTTTACTTAGAAATTATTCATAATTTTCAAGTTTATTATGCAAAAATGCAACATAATTGTCGCAACATTTTTGTAATCCGAATTTATGTTAGTTATCGTATATTTTAACATAAAATGTGATTAAATTAATTAATTATCATCTTTATAATGTTTTTTGCAAATTATTAAAAACTTAATATTTCTTTGGAATATGTACTTAATATTTGTCTAGGGTTTTGAGATTGAATGAGAACTTACTTGGTCTGCAAATGAAAACCTCGTGTTTCTTAAATTGAATTATTTTAACAGCAACGAAAGAATTGAATGATCAATTTATAAAATTGACATATTATCTTATACACAGTTATATTAAATTTAAAAGGGTTAAAAACCTAAAAAAGACTCGAGTTTTAGCTAAATAGTCCAAAAAAGACATGACTTTAAAAAAATAATAGAGCTCTTCATACGTTCGAAAGAAGTTAACACTTACTGTCTTTCGAACGTCAAAAGAATTTTTTTTAATTTTTATTTTTAATTAAAAATTATTGAAATGACTTGAAAATTTTTTATCACAAGTTTAAAACAATAAAAGAGACTAATTTGAAAAGTTTTAATGTTTTTCAACATTTTGACGATTTACTATAAATTTTTTAATACATAAACAAACAAATACAGTTAAAATTTTATACGTCATAAGCATTTCACACGTTAAAACTATTGTAAAACAATATTTCACAATGTTTCGTGAATTTTCAACAATTGTAAAATTTACTAAAAAAAATTTAATGCATACAAAAACAAATTAAGTTAAAATTTTGTACATCAATAAAAAATTTTAAAATATTTTTTTGACATTTACAATATTGTAAAATAATATTCAAAAAAAGTTTCTTGAATTTTCAATAAGTTGACAATTTATTATAATTTTGAGAATGCATAAAATAAAAAATTTAGTTAAAATTTTGTAATAAATGTTAAAGTTACTGAAAATTTACGACACTTAGTAGAATATTATCTTACAATATTGTAACTAAGTGACAATATTTTCATAAATTTTGATTGACGTACAAAATTTAAAATAACTTTTTTANGATAGCAAAAAAACAAGAGCTCGCCAGCTCGGAATTGACCAGCAATGGCGAGACGTCTGTTCATCTGGCAGCAAAGACAAACTCCATTGGAATCATTGATATCAGCATGTGTTTAAACAAAGTTAGGAATCTTACTCAATCGTATGAATTAAGGCATAGAAAATTGTAGCAGATAACCTAATCTTCCTATTTATTTCTCACTGATTTCTCCCTCTTCCAACTTCAAGTTCTTTCTCACTCTCCGCTGTCTTCTTCTCCATTACTGATATCAGAGCTCACAGAATTATAGCCATGGCCGTAGCCATGTTTTTCTGAGCAAGCTGCAGCTGAAAGAAGCAGAAGATAGATCAACAACGGAGGTCGAAGAGCAAATGCGCCGTGCTTCCAACGAGCAGCTTGAGATTTCAGTGGAAGAAGATGAACATCAGCACGGGCGTAGTTCAAGTTCGTCTTCTAGATCTGAACTGTACTTCTCTACAGAAAATGGGGATGAAAGCAAAAGCCATGGATCTTCCACCAACTTTTTACAGAGTATCATACTCTCCAACTATTAACATTCATTTATCTTGATTACTTAGTTATTATAAAGTTTGAATGTCACGTTATAGCAGTTTTACATCGTGTGTTTGTGATTTTCGGGTGCCATACACGATTGACATTTTATTTATTTAGAAGGAAAATAGTTTGAGTTTCAAAACGATCTACGATAAAATGGTGTCAATCAATATGTTATATTTTACATGCGTGATTTAATTTGGTGTGACCAAACATCTAGGTAGACTGAATCTGACCTATATGTTCGATATTAGAGTTTATCTATTTGTCGATGGTCAAGTCGCAAAATTTATTATACTTTTATTTTTTAATTAGTGAATTTCATCTTTACCCATGATTTCTTCAAATAGTTTTATGAAGAAACGTTCTCTCCGCTGGCAAGATTTGAAACTGTAAGACTTCTCCTAGCTCTTGCAGCATATATGAAATTTGTTTTATATCAATTCGATGTGAAGTCGACATTTCTAAACGGTGAACTACAAGAATAAGTATTTGTAGAACAACCAGAAGGATACAAAGCCAAAGGGCAAGAGACCAAAGTATGCAAACTTCTAAAGGCTCTCTATGGATTGAAGCAAGCACCGAGAGCTTGGTATAGCAAGATTGACAATTTTCTTATCTAGTGCAAATTCAACCGAAGCAAAAATGAGTCAAATCTCTACATAAGGAAGGATGGTACAAAATTTTTAATTCTTTGTCTTTATGTAGATGATATGATCTATATGACTAGCTCAAACTCGTTGATATTAGAATTCAAGGAATGCATGGAAAAGAAATTTGAAATGACTGATCTCGGAAGATTACATTACTTTCTAGGTTTGGAAGTGAAGCAGATAGATGAAGGTATATTTGTGTCTCAGAAGGAATATGCTGAGGAACTACTCAAGAAGTTCAAAATGATGGATTGCAAAGATTCAACAACACCAATGAATGCAAATGAAAAATTGCAACTCGAAGATGGCTCAAATCCTGCAAATGCTTGGCATTTTAAGAGTTTAGTTGGAGGACTTATCTATCTAACTAATACTCGACCAGATATAGCCAATGCAGTGGGCGTTGTATCAAGATTCATGAACAATCCATCAAGTTATCACTTTGGTACAGCTAAAAGAATTCTAAGATACGTGGCTAGAACAAATAATTATGGTCTTTGGTATAGTCAAGTATCAGAATTCAATCTAGTTGGCTACAGTGATAGTGATTGGGCAGGAAATATTGATGACATGAGAAGCACATCGGGATATACTTTCAACTGTGGATCTGGAGCCATATGTTGGAGATCAAAGAAGCAACCTAGAGTCACACTCTCAACTGCTGAAGCAAAATACACAGCAACAACTTCTTCAGCTTGTCAAACTGTGTGGTTAAGAAGAGTTATGGAAGAACTATTTGTTGAACAGAAAGATCCAACGATCATCTACTGTGACAACAAATCAGCAATATCTTTATCAAAGAATCTCGTCTTTCATGAAAGAACGAAACACATTGAAATAAGAGTTCATTTTATCAGAGAATTAGTTGCATAAAGATTAATTGAGTTGAAATTTTGTCGTTCAGACGATCAAGTTACAGATATTTTAACCAAGGCGCTACCAAAGAAAAGTTTGAGAAATTCAGAATCAAGCTCGAAGTAGGAAGCTTTGAACTAAGGGAGGGTGTTGAAAAATAATTCAAAGACAATTATGAGAAATTAATTTCAAGAAAAAACTCATGAAAATAATAAACTCCTTGGCAATAAATCAAAATGAAACTTATGAAAATAATAATGTTTGAAATAATTATAGGAATAAATTCTTGGATGTTTTTATTATTTTTATTAAATGTTTTAAATGTGATTTATGAGTTATATTTGTAATAGACTCTATAAAAAGACTACATGATTGTTAAGAAAAATCATTCCAAGTAAATAGTTTTTTGTTTTTGTCTTTATTTGTTATTTAAAAATTATTCCAACTGTCGTGTCAATGGAGACATACATCAATTTCTATGTCCCCATGTATACAGTTGCCTTATACGGAGACAAGAGGAAAGCAGAAGAACTGATAGCAAAAAAACAAGAGCTCGCCAGCTCGGAATTGACCAGCAATGGCGAGACGTCCTTCGTCTGGCAGCAAAGACAAACTCCATTGGAATCATTGATATCAGCATGTGTTTAAACAAAGTTAGGAATCTTACTCAATCATATGCATTAAGGCATAGAAAATTGTAGCAGATAACCTAATCTTTCTATTTGTTTCTCACTGATATCTCCCTCTTCCAACTTCAAGTTCCTCACTCTCCGCTGTCTTCTTCTCCATTACAGATATCAGAGCTCACAGTGTTATAGCCATGTTTCTTTAAGCTAGCTGCAGCTGCAAGAAGCAGAAGATAGACCAATAATGGAGGTCGAAGAGCAAATGCATTGTGCTTCCTACGAGCAGCTTGAGATTTCAGTGGAAGAAGATGAACATCAGCATGGGCGTAGTTCAAGTTCATCTTCTAGATCTGAACAGTATTTCTCTGCAGAAAATGGGGCTTCCTTTTTACAGGGTATATACTCTCCAACTATTAACATTCATTTATCTTGATTACTTAGTTATTATAAAGTTTAAATGTCACGTTATAGCAATTTTCCATTGTGTGTTTGTGATTTTCAGGTGCCATACACGATTGACATTTTATTTATTTAGAAGGAAAATAGTTTGAGTTTCAAAACGATCTACGATAAAATGGTGTCAATCAATATGTTATATTTTACATGCGTGATTTAATTTGGTGTGACCAAAATTCTAGGTGGACTGAATCTGACCCAAAAAAAAAAAAAAGAGGATGTTACAAGAATCCTAGGTCCCAGAACCCTAAATCTTTAAACCATAAACCATAAACTTTAAACCATGAACCATAACCCTGAACCCTAGACCTTGTAACAAAGAACAGTGGAACCCTTGACATTGAACAAAAGAACTTGAGAATCTTAAACCTTGAACCTTGGAACCCTGAATCTTGAACCCTTAATCCTAGAAGCCTAACCCCTACAACCCTGAACCCTGAACCTTAGAACTCAGAGCTCTGGAACCCTTAAGCCTAAACATTAAACCCTTAACCCCATAACCTTAATCCCTAAACATTGAACACTGAACCATAAACCCTGAACCCGTAAAAACTAAAATCATGAACCATTAAATCATGAACCTTAAACCGTGAAACCATTGAACACTCAAACTTCGACACTAAAACCCCAAAACCATGTATCCCTTGAATTATGGAACTCTTAACTGTTGGATCGTGTTTAACCTAAGTGAGGGGTGAATTATGTTAATAGATATTTTTATAAGTTTAATGCAAATTCTTAATTTCTCTTTTAAATTTGGTTATCTATTAAATAACTAGGCACAAACAATAATTAAATAGTTTAAGGGAAAGAGAGATAACATTGAGATTGTTAACGCGGTTCGGCCAACCTTGCCTACGTCCGCGCTTCAAAGTTGCTCCTTGAAGATCTTTCCGCTCTACCTCGAACTTTACTATGATTGACTTCCGGGTGTCAATCAAACCTTACAAATGACTCTTCTTTCTGAGAGGCGTCACCCCTTTACAATTTCTCACAAATAATAACTTGATTAGTGAGTTTATCTATATGTCGATGGTTGAGTCGCAAAATTCATCATACTTGTATTTTTTAATTAGTGAATTTCATCTTTACCCACGATTTTTTTATGTTACAGATTTTTCACGTATATCTTAGTGTCTTTGTATTTTTTAGTTTATATTTTTCTCGATTATTGGCAGTCTGATGTTAGACATCACAAACTGTATACAGATAAAAAGAAGATTCACCGGACTCAAAACTCTGGAAACCCTAACCAAAAATTATAAAAAAAAAATGTATATGATTCTCGCCATTGATGGAAGAAGTGATGTTTGTAGGCGTGTCAATGGAGACATACATTAATTTCTATGTCCCCATGTATAAAGCTGCCTTAAAAGGAGACTGGAGGAAAGCGGAAGAACTGATAGCAAAGAAACCAGAGCTCGCCAGCTCGAGTTTGACCAGCAATGGCGAGACGGCTCTTCATCTGGCAGCTGGAGCTAAGCATTTTACATTCGTTAAAGAGATGATAAGTTCTTTAACTAAAGAAAAACTCGAAACTCGAGACAGAAAAGGAAACACTGCCTTGTGTTTTGCTGCTGTTTCTGGATCTAAGGATATTGTTCAGCTTATGGTGAATATGAACCCTAATCTGCCATTGATTCGAGGTGGGGCAGATATGACGCCCCTTTACATGGCTGCTGTGTCTGGGGATCGAGAAACTATCTGCTACTTGAGCAAAAGATCCAGATCCATTCTTAGAGATGAAGATTTTAGATTTATATTCTTTACCCATCTCAATAATGGTTTATTGGGTCTCTCTCTCCTCTCTCTCTCTCTCTCTCTCTCTCTCTCTCTCTCTCTCTCTCTCTCTATCTATCTTTCTCTCTCTCTCTATCTGACTGGTTTTGAAAATATAATGCCCAGATTTAGCTTTGAAAATGCTCAACCTTGATGGAAAGCTAGCTTTTGCTCGGGACGGTGCAGACGAGGAAACAGCACTCCATTTTTTGGCTCGAAAGCCTAAAGCTTTTACGAGCCGAAATCAACGAATACGTAAGCTTTTACAACCACGGTTTTAGTATTTTTGAAGAAATAAGCCACAAATTCTTAAGATCCAGCTGACATCTGGTTGGTATTTCATTCGTTCAAGCCTAGAATTCAAATTGATTCTAAAATTACGTCAATATAAATACAGAAAATAAACATTTATTGCAGCCGGAGCTCAGAACGGAAGATGGGTGCAGGCCGAAGCCCTAGAACTAGCTCAAAAACTATGGCGATTGGTTTTACAGCGAGATCATTCAGAGGTTATGCAGCTAATCGGCAAGCCACCTCTTCTGTTCATGGCCGTCGAGCATGGAAACTATGAGCTGATATCGACGCTAATCAGTTCGTATCCGCAGCTGATATGGGAAACAAATGAGAATAATCATAGCATTATTCATGCGGCGGTGTTGAATCGCCAGGTCGAGATCTTTAGATTGATCCATGAAATAGGGGCTCTCAAGGATCTGATCGTTTCCTACGTCGACGATCAGGGTAATAATATTTTGCATTTGGCGGCGAAATCCGGGCCGGAGAATCAGCTGAATCTTATTTCTGGTGCGGCTCTGCAAATGCAAAGGGAGTTGCTGTGGTTTCAGGTACGTTTTGAGTAGCATAGAGAGAGAGAGAGAAAGGAGAGAGAGAGAGAGAGAGAGAGAGAGAGGGAGAGTAGGAGAGAGAGGAAGAGAGAGAGAGAGAGGAAGAGTGGGAGAGATAGGGGACAGTGAGAGAGAGATAGAGGGAGGGAGGAAGAAGAGTTAGGGAGAGAGAGAGAGAGAGAGAAGGAGGAGAAAGGTGAATTGCGAGAGAGAGAGAAGGGGGAAGAGAGAGAGAGAAAGGAGAGATTGGTGGAGAGAGAGAGGAAGTTGATATGGAGAGATAAGAGAGAGAGAGAGAGAGAGAGAGAGAGAGAGAGAGAGAGAGAGAGAGGTGGAGAGAGAGAGGAAGTTGATATCGAGAGATAGAGAGGAGAGACATGGTAAGAGATTAAAAAATATAGTAACCAGACAGATATGATGTGATGTTTCAGGAAGTGGAGAAGCATGTCCCTCCGCAGGAGAGAGAAAAGCGTAATCTCACCAAAAAAACTCCCCGACAACTATTCTCGTCGGAGCACAGCCAATTACTCAAAAACGGCGAGAAATGGATAAAAGCAATGGCAAAATACTTCATGGTCGTCGCAGCTCTGGTCGCAACCGTAGTCTACGCAGCCCCCTTCAGCTTCTCCAACAATGGCTACTTCGGCAAAACCACCGGAGCTCCGTTCACGATCTTTTCTACCACAGACTCGATCGCGTTATCCACAGCATCCACTTCGATCCTCGTGTTCTTGTTCATTCTCACTTCCCGATACTCAGAAAAGGATTTCACCTCGTCTCTACCGGGAAACTTAATCACAGGGGTGACGTTACTCTTCTTCTCCATTGCCGCCATGGTCGTCTCCTTCAGCTCCAACTTCTTCATATTGTATGATCGGGGAGTGATGGGAATTCCGATCATGGTTTCTGTGTTCGTGCTGCTGGCCGTTATTACATTTTTATGTAGGCAAATCCCTTTGTTAATTCTTCTGTGTCGATCAACGTGTCTTTCAAGATCCATGTTCCGGCCCGGAAAACCCATGCTTTGTTAGAAGCTGCTGAACTACTGGGTTTTGCTTTGATAATTTGAGTTTATGAATTAATCATTTATTTTATGAAATAAACACAAGTCTCCCTTTAAATATTTAAAAAATGATTTTATATAAATAAATTAAGTTTGAATAAAATTTATAATAATTTAATAAATTATGTAAATTGTAAGTCCAAACAAATTATTATTTAATTTAGAATAAGTCTACACTTACACTCTTGCCATACCATCTTGTCATACCTGCTGAGCTGACGTGACATTGAGGTTGAAATTCCACCTAATTAAAAATTAATTATATTCATAATTTTGTATTTAATTACGTTATTCTTCTCCCAAAAATACTCTTCTTTCACGTCTCTCTCGATCAAATATATTTGAGGTCATTCTCATATGAAAGATGTGAACTTAATTGAGTGAACTTAATGCCACATCAGAAGATATGTGAGCAAGAAGAGAAAGAAGACGAGAACGTGAGAGAGAGAGACGTGAGCAAAAAAGAGGAGAACGTGAGAAAAAGAAGCGAGCAAAAAAAAGGGGAACGTGAGGAGAGAGAGAGAGAAGAAGATGGAAAGATATGAGCAATAAGAGAAGAGGGAACGTGACAGAGAATGAAGAATATTTTTGGAAGAAGAATAACGTAATTAAATACAAAATTATAAATATAATTAATTTTTAAAAGGGTGGAATTGTCACTTCAATGCTACATCAGCAGCAGGTATGGTAAGAAGATATGACAAGAGTGTAAGTGTAGACTTACTCTTTAATTTACTACAAATAAATTAAAATTCTAATAAATAGTATAATAACATAATCAAGAGAAATCTGCACAAAGTTTCATTTGTGAAAAAATCTGCACATTCGGCAACCTAGCACAGTGGTCCGCCTTGGAATTCTCAAAATATAACTTGAGCCGAACCAAATCGAACCAAACCACCTTGAAAATGTATCGCTAACTTTCGTAGTTTCGATCGTATATAAATTATCCTACGAGACTGTCCAGAGGGTATTGGAGAAATAGTTTTGGTTTTTTTTTTAATATTTTAATATTTCAAGACAGCTATTTCTCAAAAAAACAAAATCAGCAACCATTTCTTCTGAAAATACATATTGTAGCTGAACTTATATTCATAGTTTCGTAAATTTCGATCGAATATGCAGAAACTGTCCGCCTATTCCACTTCGGCAAGATAATCATCGATCTCGGCTGGAGTTAGAACTCTGCAAAAGAAGAGCGGATCATTAGTTCAAGTGTCAGTTACAAAATCGAGCATAGACTCTGTAAATATCGAAGTTTTCAAGTGAAGAAAAACTCGGGTAGGAATCTCGATCAATTCCTGAAAATTACTTAAGAAGTACATCTTCTTTGGTTATTTGCCGGAAAAAAATACGACGATACTGAGCATTCGAGAGTCGAACTATAATGCAAACATTTTTTCTCTCTAAAACGTAAAAATCTCGTAACATTTTCCACATAAAATTACTATTTCAAGTCTTTCCATAAGAAATTACTATGTTACGACCCTCTCTCACTCCCGCACTTTACTCGGGTCTTCTCTCGGTTAGCCCATTTCCTCGATCAGAATCATCGGGCCTCATACTTGGTTAAAAGACTCTCAAAATACAAGTGCAAAGTTTGAATCATCTCATGGTAAAATTATTAGGGATCGAACTCTGTTTTCGAGGAGAATGAGCCACTTTCTATTACGATTTCTTCTGGCTCAAGAGTTCTGATCAGGGAAAGGGGCTATCAGGGAAAAAGTCCGAGTGAAGCACCCCGAGTGAAGTGCGAGATTGTAATCGTCTTTCTAATCCTACCTTCTCCGGGTAATGGAAATCGAGTTAGTAAATTTTCTCAACTAGATATGTCGACGAGAACTACGGGTATATGAGCCCATCTGCATACGATGTTTTGTGCGTTTAAAAGTAAGCAACCCTATTCTGTTACCCCGTTTTGGTCCTCGTACATAAAATGTCGACTCCTCAATGTTAAGCTACTTATATTAAGCTCTAATAAAGTATTTTTCAGGCTAAGAGAAACTTGCCTGAATTTTTTGTCGGCGCCAATTATACCAATCTCGATATTTTTGCCTGATATTTGACCTTCAAACCTGTACAAGTATGACAAATATCAATAAGGTAAGTAATCGCAAACCGTAAACGATGTGTATGAACGTCGAAATTCGACACAGGTGAAGGACCAAACAATTTTGAAACAATCTTAAGAAATATCCAAACAAGGTATACATCGGAAGTGGACAATTAACCATGTAAGAACTTCTAACAACAATTATCTGCGCTAAGTTAAAGCTTAAAAGCAGGTACGGAAATCTGATAGCCTCAAAGCTCTCTTTCTCTCTCTCTGGATATGTCAAATAACAGAGGAACAACTAAATGCGATATGGTCATGTCAAGTTATGGGGCTGTAATAACATAACATACATCTGAAGAGTTTAGACTTTCCACGTGTGAAATTGGTGGATGGAGTTGAAATCCAATCTTGTTCGGTTTACCTTGTAGCTACCGAAACTAAGAGTGTTTTTCAATGATAAATTTTGAAATTTGGTGTTGAAAAAAGATATAATCTAAATTAAAAAGTCTTAATGAAATTAATCTGTCAAGCTCAAGGAGAATTTAAAAATGGAACAGGCAAATCATTCAAGAGGTAACAAGATACAAACTTACACTCATAGGCGCAAATTAATAATAGCGAAGAAAAAAAAGATGAATGTGTGATAATCTCATAAGCCAAGAGACATTTCTTCATTTGCCTTAATTAGAACATCAGACACAAAACTATTTTCTTTTCATTAGCTTCTTATCCCCTAGGAGCACCGTGTTCAAATTTCTGCAGGAATTCTAATGTGTCTTGACATTAGAAACGATTATATTTATGCTCGAGCAAAACATTGATAATGAAACGATTTTTCTTAATAAATTATTTTCTTTGCTTCTAAGGCAACAGTCTATAATCAAGCTTAAAGAACAACTCTTTATTACTTACCCCTCCTTCAGTGTTAAGATAGCAGTGTGGACTGCATCATCGAGCTCCATATCATCAGTATACCTACATGAAAGTATGTAACCAATGTAACACAAACAAATAGAGCAACTGCCAAGATGGCAGTAATAAATAATTGCACATGAGCTATGGATACGAAATTTGGAGAAAAACAAAAAGGTTTTAGGGAGTGATTCTGTTAGGATCCGAAGCGATCTTACTGTTTATTGAATGGTAAAATTAACAAATTAACAAAAACGAGACTTCAAGGGTTCTCTACCTCCACACACTCTCACACTTGATTGATATTTTTCTCTATCCCTATCTAATTATATTTAATACTCTCTTATATTGATAAGTTGTGGCTNTATGATGAAAACAAAATATTTCAGCACTTCTGAAAGCCATGGGAGTTATGATTCAAGTAAATAATAAGAAAACGTAGCCCTAAACATAAAACTAAACAGTGTTCCAGATAGTGTGCGTATGAATTACTGATCTACCTTAATTATTAGTCATCAAATAAAAAATTATTTACCAAATCCATTGTATGAAATAGGGACCAGAAATCAAATAATAACATTTGTCATAATATACTGCTTGAGAACCTTTTCTCTAAAAATGTTTTTGCATTTGAAACATTCTTTCCCATTGCTGAAGCTTTCCATGAGAAATATGAACCAGATGGATCCACCTGGAAAATATATTAAACAAGAATTAATTAAACTGCCAAAGCTGCAGGAGAAAGGGAGATGGGGATGATACATTTGTATTAAGACCTCAAAATATCAAAATATTTATAATTTTTTTAAAATCTGATTAAAATTTTAAAAAAAATTTCATAATGAACTGTAGCTCCTCGGTCATCTGAACCTTCATATCAAAGACGACCTCAGTATGCTAATTTGACCATTGTCAAATATGCCATGATTGCCTGATAAATAATACCTGGTATAGTTGTGGTCCATTATCGTCAAACCCAGCAATCAGGAGAGATACTCCAAAAGGCCTCACGCCACTACCAACAAGAGGAATGAAGTAGAAAAGTGACAACAATATACATATATATTCATCAAATAAAACACTCTAATAACTAATTCATTCAAATGCTTGGCTACAGATCTAAAACATAAATAAAAGGGTCTCGACTTGCATTCATATTAGTCAAAATCTAGGCTAGCATAAATGAATAACTGTCAAATGGAAAAAAAGACAGGAAGAACAGAATGAGGGGGAAGCCAAGATTTTTTTTATTTCTCTATTGGGATCAAGATATTAAAAGAGCTGAGTCGTGATGATCATGCTCCATGGTAAATGTATCTAACGTTCTACTGTCTTACTTGATATTGTTTGGAGCACATTCTACTCGTTCTAAAAGAACTACAACTTACCCGGACTGAGTGAATTCCTGCATCACAGCAGCCGTTTCTCTTACTAGCTGAGTGACAGGGATTGGTTCCTACACATACATATTGCAGAAGTTACGCAGTAAGTGATTCAGAAATCATTCCATGATTTTTTTTTTCAATTCAGCAAATTTGGATAGAATGTACTACATAATCCCCAAAAAACAGAACTGTCCACTTAATCCATACAAAAAATCATGCTTTTCAAGAACTAGTGGAAGTAAGAGACAAGAAATCCATACCTTATACAACCTATGATATTGTTCTGCCTGTTTCCTACTTTTTCGGACAAGTACTCGAAAATCAGGGCCCATACCACTGCCAAATAGACACGATACTACATGAAGAATAGCCTCACAATAATGTCTAATATACTCCAACAAGCGTTGCAAACAATATTGACACCCAAGAAACTTGGTCTTCAGCTAATCAATTATTATTTAGAAACGATTCATGTGCACATCTCTAAATAGCTATATAAAATTCACAAAACACATCTATATGCACAAGAAAGTAAAAAAAAAAAAAAAAAGACTAGTCCCAGCATCATACCATTCTATTTAAAAAGACAACCTAAATAATAAATCTAATAATAAGCGCAAATGACCATGGTGAATTGTACAATGCTGTAAGATGCCTTATTTATGCACATATGAACTGCAACATTTTTTATAAAATAAAAATTCCAAATTTTGATGAGACAACATAATAAAACCTGTAAACAACACCAATATTTGGAGTCAGACATTGAATTTTCTGAACCTGGAAGATAGAGAAATTAGTTATCATTAGAAGCCAATAATTTTTTAATTCTAAAGTTCATAAGAGGGTTTCCAATGTTTAAAATTAAAAAAATGAAGTAATAAAAAAAAAACTGGATAAAGACAAGGGAAAATGCAAAAAAATAAAAAATAAAAAAATAAATCCAATGGAAATAAGTTGGTGCAGTTGCCAAATACATGGCATCAACATCCTTCTAGATATTTTTATTCCATCTATCTTTTTCTTTGGAAAGGAAAAAATCATGCATACAGGAACTAACATAATTAAGGTAGCTTTTACTTTGATTAACAAAAATAATAATCAGGGTGAACAAAGAATTTATAGGATTACTTACAGATGTTTCATCAACCAAAATAGATGGTAATTTCTTCTCAGTGGCAATAACAACACCATTAGCAGCTGCAGAGTAACCGAATTCCAAAACATTAAAAGAAGGTTTTAAGTGTATAAAAAAGGTGGTCATGAAACAGATGCTCTAAAATAAAAGATAAAGAACATGTAGTAATACTCCAAGCACGGGATATGGTGCATCCTCGTGCATCCTCGTTGAAATCCAGATCCACATAATATATCTCTTCAATTTTTTGTCAGTTCAAACTACCACACCAAGAAATAGTATGTTCTTTACAACTGTCATCATCTACTAAGGGATCAATGGTTTAGAAAGACCACCAATGTTTAAAATAACTCTAATGCCGTATGATTCTCTAAGAAATACCTTATAAATTCCAAATGTCTGAGCTAATTATAGATTTTGATCATCATTGTTCTCTGAAACATTTTTCCGATGACGGTAAGCTTCCTAAAACTACAACAAAAATGGCTTTCGAGGATTGCATCATACATAACGAAAATGATCAAGGAAGTTGTATAAATCACACCTTTAATTCCCAGAGATGTCTGTCCGGATCCAACCGCAGTCAATGCGTGCTCGATCTGAACGAGCTTTCCAGACGGACTGCTCGAAAACAAAGCTAAACCCTTAGAACATATGAAAAACCATTTAAAATCAAGACCTCATTATGAAGAGTAAAATGGCGGAACAAAACACGGTTTGTGAGAAAGAGAGACCTGAAAGTAGTGAGAGAAAACGAGTACTGACTGTCTCCCATGGCGAGTATGAAGAGGCGAGGGAATGGACCTTTGTGATTTAAACTCTGGTTTTTCTGGGTTTTAACCGAAGAAGATGAAGCTGACCTTCATTTCTTGAAGGAGAAGAAGATACCTTACTTTCTCCTACTGGGCCTTAAATCGTGGGTCGGCCAGCTTAACTCAAGCATTGGCCCAACTTCAAATGAGCTTCTGGTCCTAAGGCCCAAATAAAGAGGTAGCTTAGAAATAATTCAAATCTTCTTCTTTCTAAAAACTGTGTTTGAAAACCGTTTATTTTAATAAATTGTTTATAAATCACGATTGAAGTCCACTTGCCTTCCCTCTTTCCAAATAAGGAAATTAGTTCTCTTCTATTTTTAATTAGTTTTAGAGTATTAAGTAAAATACACACGTAAGATATGAGTTATAAGTACGGGTGGGCAAACGGTTAACGAGTCGGGTATTTTAAAAAAATATTTGGTCAGTTCGGGTATCGGGTATGAAGCAGTATCCGAAACCCGGACCTATCCGAAAAAATGAAAAAATACCCGGATCCGGGTATTCCGGGTAGGATCCGGGTATTTTTGGGTCTACCTGAAATTTAAATCTTTCTGAAATGTTGCTTACCTGGATCCGGGTATTCCGAGTAAGATCCGNGTATCGGGTATGAAGCAGTACTCGAAACCCGGACCTATCCGAAAAATGGAAAAATACCCGGATCTGGGTATTCCGGGTAGGATCCTGGTATTTTTGGGTCCACTCGAAATTCAAATATTTCTGAAATGTTGCTTACTTGGATCCGGGTATTCCAGGTAAGATCCGGGTATTTTTGGATTTTGAAAAAAAAAAACAGAATCTGGGCTGGGCTGGGCTTGGCAATGGGTATTAAACACGGTTATCGGGTATTTTTACAATACCTGGTACCCGGACTCCCTACCCATTTACACTAACTCAAAACTATATTTTTACTTGTTACCTTACTCGTACCCGGCCCAAACCTTACGGTTTCAGGCCAGACCTTAAGGTCCGGTTTGGGTTGCTCAGCCCGAGTTATAAGCAAATAAACTCTAATTAATTTGTTTAGATTTTTTTTCAAATCGATTTTCCAATTTTAAAGGAAAAGATTATAGGAGTTTATTTTTAAAAATTTAAAATAAAATACATATTTTTAATAAATTATTTTATGTTTGACAATAGAAAATTATAATACATTATATAANTTGATTTTTAACCATAAATTTATATATTTAAAAAACTGGCATGTAGCGTTACTACTTACTACTCGAAACCGGGACGAGTTCCTGAGGGAAGTGCAGGGGTTTAGGATTAACGGTCGACGGGAAACGATCTGGCCAACTGCCATGGAAGCAGTTTCTTCCTCCATTATCTACACTTCTTTTACTTGGAGTTTTCTTCGTAATACTAAAGCTTCATGCTGTCTATCGTTTAGGACCAGCCACTGTTCGTTTCCTCTATTTTCTTCAATTTTCTCTCGAAGCTCGAGTTTATCTGGAAAATGTTTTCGATCGAGACTCTTATCTCCATTAAGAGCTTCAGAAAGTAGGAATCCATCTCAAGAATTCGCTGTTCTCCTCGAAGTTGAATTATTTTATGAATTCTAGTGAGGAATGAGAATAATCTTGAATCTCTAGCAGGAGAGGGATAACAAATCCTCGAATGTCTCCAAAGTATTTTTTTTATGTTTATAAATATATAAGTAAGTGTTTAACTTTAATTTGTTTTTTTCAATTTTACCACAAATCGTTGTTGTTCTTTTCGATTCGCCCTATTTATCTCAAAGTAAATTGACTTTTTACCCTTCCATTTGGCTTTATACAAATGGTTTGACTGCATTAAACAGTATCAGATTGGTTTTAGAAATCTCTTTCACACAAAATGATGTGATCTTTTCTTTAAATCTTTGTTGTTAACATGTCCCGATAATGAATATGAGATGATCTGATATTACTGATGCTTTTGTAGGAAAACTGTATATTAGACGAGTCTAAAAAGTCTGAAAGATTACTTTCTTATGTTAGTCTTTATTTTAGTCTAGTGAGTATTCTGGTAATTTTGCAATTAGTCAGTCAAGTCTGTATTTCGCAATTAGTCAGTCAGGTCTGTTGAGTCTATTTAAAGAGTCTTAGCCCTTAAGGTTTCATAATCAATCAAGTATTTTCAATCATGTATTTTCTTTTCATCTCCTTATTACCTCTTTTATAGATGGACGAATGATGGTTACTCGATTCCAGAGTAAACTTTCTGAATCTGATCGTAACATCTGATGTCATGGTTTCTTTCCATTTCATGGTAAATAGTAAGAAGCTCATTTGCTTCTACTTTTGAGATTTGATGATGTCCAACCAACTTAATTTCCTACACAGAGATTGGATGCCTTCATTTAATATTGATGTCATTGTTTAAATTTTTGTTGAACTATTATTCCATTTTTTGGGGTTATAGTTGCATCAATCTCTTTATTTGTCTAATTAGAGATCAAATATTAAGGTTGGCAATTGGGTTGGGTCAACCCACGAACCGACCCGAACCTGAAAAGTGCAATGGATGAATTGGTGGCCTCACAAAGTTTACCACTTCGTCCTGGAGTTCAAGAGTGAGTGTGCTTCTCCTGCTTAAATAGATATCGCTGCTGTTATGATTGCATTATTCATCACAGTATAGCTAGACATCGAGTAAGGAAAAACTTGCTTTTCCCATGTTATTAGGGACCTGTCCGCAAACAAACCAGGTATGATGATGTGAAAATATTGAAAGAAGCTACCTGTAGAAGTAAAAACTTGCCAACCGATATTGTATTATTATCTATTTGCAAGTGCATGAGTATTCTCTAAAATGCTACCTTACAAGTTATTTTAAGAAAGGAATTGAATGACAACCTACAGCACACACCCTTGTTTAAGAATTACATAATGCATGAAGGCTGGTTTTTGAATGTTTGAGCAATTATGCAGAAGGTGTTTCAATCTTTTTGACTGTTTGAGCAATTAGTCTCTTCACGAGAATCTTTTATTTGATAGTCATATTAGAAGTAAGTCGAAAAATATTCAAGAATTCGTCTTTATTTAGTGGTTCCTTATCTGCATTTGCAACTTATAGTTTCATTGACACTGCACATGGTGAGGAAGTACCTGTTGTCATTCTGACGGCCTACAGTAAAAATTCTGACATAATTGCTGGGTATGTTTTACTTTAGTTTCATAATTATGCAACTACTGATAGAAATGNTTTTGAAACTCCTCATATATTCGTCGATTCGAACAAAGGGGAAAAACAATATCATTGTTGTTGATTTCACTGAATGTGAAGATTGAATAGTCTCTTCACGAGAATCTTTTGTTTGACAGTCATATTAGAAGTAAGTCGAAAAATATTCAAGAATTTGTCTTTATTTAGTGGTTCCTTATCTGCATTTGCAACTTATAGTTTCATTGACACTGCACATGGTGAGGAAGTACCTGTTGTCATTCTGACATAATTGCTAGGTATGTTTTACTTTAGTTTCATAATTATGCAACTACTGATAGTTCCAAAATTGAATAGGTATGTTTTTATTGTAACCCGTTGTCTTCTTTTGATATCTTACCACAAATTTATCTATTGGAGGACCCTGAGTCATTAATTTGAACTTAACAGAGTTTATGGACATTAAATAAAATGGTGATATTCGGGCATGGCCGAAAATAGAGGCTCGTCAGTCCGGGGCTCGCCGCCCACTCACCCCTCCCCTCCTCCCCTCTATTTTGGTGTTTTGTGTCGGTTTTGGTTGGGGTGAACAATAATTTGTGGGGTGCAAGTGTGGTGGTGGGGGTATTTTGGTAATTTCATATAGCGTTTAGGGTTGCGGTTTTGTGTGTTAGGGTTTATTAAGTCATCCAAGACCTTGGTTTATTCTAGGAGGAATAAGAGGCAATAAAGAATAAAACAAGTTTGGACGTAGATTGCTATTTATCCTTTATTTATTAATTTGATTTGATATTTGGTATCTTGGATCGACTAGGTTAATCTGAAATCTTACATAAATTAAGAGTAGATGACACAATTAATTATTATCTAATATTTATTTGATAATAATTATTTGAAAAAAATGATATTAGAATGACTAAATTCAACAACTTAATCCAGTTTTTTTTATGAAAAATGATGATTTGGAGTTATTTCTTCGGTTAATTCTTTATTTTACGTTTTACCGTAAATATAATAAATTTATATTTTTATTTATATCAATTAATGTTTGATAAGATAAAAAAAAGAGAGATAAAAGTTAAAATCAGTAAAAGAATTATAAAATCTGCACAGACATAGTTCAATTAGTTCAGAGATGATAAATTAGTTACAAGAGTCTAGGTTCGACATCTGTGCTATCTTAGTGTGAAAGTTATTACTTGGAGTAGTTTCTTAAGATATCAGGTAAAGACTTCTTATCTCTGAGCTACTGAGTAATTTTGATTTACTCACTCGTGGTGGGGTGAATAATTTTGTTTTTGAGTACAAAAATTACAAAAGAATGGTTTCGGAGACCACGTGTTTGGGCAGTAAATAGTAATAGTCATGGTCAGAGTCTCTATATTTTTGCAGGCATTTTAGCAAGCACCCATGACCCAACCCACACTTTCTCTCTCCTCCTCGCTTCTCTCTCTACCAGAAATTTCTTTGGGGTCGTGGGATGTGTCAGTGTGAATGGATTTGGTTGGCGTCTTCTTATTATGGCCCCTACGACTTCTCCACCCTCGAACCAGCTTTCAATTCCTGAGAATGGAGGTGGTTTCAATCACTGCATTTAAATTTCACCTTTCAGCTTTTAAGCTTTAACCTTTGGAGATCTTGAAAGATTCTAAGATGGGCGTGTGTTATCAAGATTTGAGGTGAGATAGGGTTCGATATTTTAATCCCAGAAGGAAGAGAGAGAAGCAGAAACCAGTTTCTTCTCTATCTATCTGTCTCTAATGGCGGATCAAGGAGTTGTGGTGAGAGAGTACAGGAGTGGGAACTGGACAGTGGGTGAGACGATGATGTTGATAGAAGCAAAGAGAATGGAAGAGGACAGAAGGAGGAGGAAGAATGAGGAGAGAGAAACGAGGAGAGATGGAGCGATGGAGCCGAGGTGGAA
Organism: Begonia fuchsioides; assembly: GCA_003255005.1. Lineage (NCBI taxonomy): Eukaryota > Viridiplantae > Streptophyta > Magnoliopsida > Cucurbitales > Begoniaceae > Begonia > Begonia fuchsioides. Next base: position 52,913 of record QAOC01045332.1, read on the forward strand.
ATGGGTGGAGAATTATTGCTGGAGAAGAGGGTGTTTGAGAAGCCAGAACCAGTGCAATGATAAGTGGGATAATCTGATGAGAGATTACAAGAAAGTTAGAGATTTTGAGAGAGGAGGTGGAAATGGAGGTTTGTATTGGAATCTTGAGAAGAAGGAGAGGAAGGAGAGGAATTTGCCGGCGAATATGGTGTTTCAGGTCTATGAAGCTCTGGTTCGAGTCGCGGAGAAGAAGGTTGGTGTTGATTTTCGGCCTTCTGTTGCTGCATTGCCACCGCCATTGCCGCCGCTTCCTCCTCCGCCGCCAGCGGCCTTGGGTGGTTATCCTCCTCCTCCTCCTGCCCAGTCATTCCCCAGCCCCACAGTAGGTACTCTCTCTCTCTCCATCTCGCTCTCTCTCTCTCTAGGATCACACTCTCTCTCCCTCCCTCTCTTACTCCATATCTCCTCTCTCTCTCTCTCCCTCTATCTTTCTCTCTCTTCTGTTAGAGTTAATCCCATCTGGGTTCCTTTTTTTGACGGTTTAGGCCCGTACGATAGCTCAGATACTAACAGGAGTGAGCATTCAGACACGCCATTGAAGAGAGCAAGAACCACGGAGGAGGAACAAGAAGAAGAAGAAGGAAGAGCCATATCCAGAAGCGCAGCAGTGATAGCAGAGGCTCTCAAATCCTGCGAAGAAAGAAGAGAGAGAAAGCACAGAGATCGACTGAGCTTGCAGGAGAGAAGGCTCACCATTGAAGAATCCAGAACCCTTATCCACAGAGATGGTATAAGGGGTCTGGCTGATTCCATTAACAAGCTTGCCAACTCCATTTCTACGCTGGCTTCGCACCAAATTCGATCATCTTCAACCAAATGATTCATTCCCATTGTGTTCGTCTTCGTTTTTCGCTCCAATTTTCTGATTTCTTGGTTTCTCTCTCCTCACTCTCTCTCTCTTCTGTTTTGAAAAACGGGGGACAAAATTCATGCATGGAGGAAATGGGAAGAGTCGAGAGAAGGGCAGTAGAGAGTACTGTTGAGGGGGACAAGACTGGTCAAAGGAGACCGGTCAATGATTCTGTGTGAAGTGAAGGACGATGTTACTCAGAGTTCCTTTTATTTACCAAAATGCCATCGAGAGGGGTTAATCATTTGGGTCTTTGTTTTCTAGTGAAGGCTGCGCCGAAGGCTTCACCGTTATACCTTTTTATCTCCAATCAAATTATAATAATAATTCACTTCTTATTTTTCTTTTTTATTTTAACTTAATTTCATATTATATTTAAAAAAATAAAATATAATAATTAAATATATTTTTTATTTTAAGTAATTTACACATTTATATCAAATTTTATTAAATTTTCAGATAATTTGACAGCATTTAAGGCTCGCACAGAAGCGAGTTCTACGATCAAAAAATGTTGTAGATGTCCGATTTGAGATATGCACCAAAAATTAGATACTCAAAATTCGACATAAATATACCTTCCTGTTCGGTTAAAGCATTGAAAGTACGACCGTGAAATGAATAATCTCCATTCGCAGCAGTCTAAACCATCGAAATAAGGATCGGTCGGCAAAACCTCGAGTACTCTCACAAGTCCTGCCAAAATTTTTAGAAAAAAATGTGACTCGTAACGTTTGTATCTCAATCAATCATATTCTACAACGAAAATACACAACATAAGTGCAGCTTGAAGGCATTTTATGTAGTAGTTCAAAACAGAACGTTAGGAGCATTGCAAGTTTCGACGTTTTGAAATTCGATAACACCAAATAAGACGTCCTAAACGATAGTTTACAAACGGACGAATTCGCTTCAACGTGTAAAATAAGACATTGGGCGTAAAACATGGATGACAGTAGGATAGAGTTTCGAGACAAGAAGAAAATTTAAATTACAGTTCAAATTACTAACTCATAAACAAAGAAAAAAATCAACAACCAAAACAAAGAGCTCCTCTTGATTACAGATTCAAATTTATCAGCTCCAATTCACATATGCGCAAATAGGGATGGGCATGGATCGGTTTGGGTCGGGTTTTTAACCAACCAGCACCGACCCATTTGGGTTTTGGTCCCAAACTCGAAATCAAAGACCGTCCATAAAAAATATCTACCAAAATGAAAATATTCATCAAAATAAAAACAAAAAACATCTATCAACATACAAACATTTATAAAAAATACTCATCAAAATAAAAACATTCATCAACATCCAAACATTTATAAAAAAAATATTCATCAAAAGAAATGAGTTAGGACCAATCTGAGACACGCTTCAAGCTTCCAAGACACATCTCAAGCTTCTGAGACACGCTTTTGCACCAATTTGAGTACCCAACTCAAAAACTCACTCTCAAACACTCATAAAACTCACAAAATCTCACTTGGAGGTTGAGAGAACTCAGGAGGGAGAAGAGAGAGGTTGGGAAAATGAGTTAGCAGCCGGGAGAAATGAGTTTTTAAATAATTTCAAGCATGGACGACGAAGAGTTTTCGGATATCATCAAAGAGTGGTCGACACTTTAAACAAGGTATCGACCGGTTCTAAACAAGGTGTCGACCTACCATTGTTCATAGGTCGACATCTGTAGCTTAAAAAGTCAAGGTGTCGACTACTTGTGTCAAAGTGTCGACAGGTTTTCAAATCCGAGAGTTTTTAAGGTGTCGACCCAGAGTTTTTGGGTTGGGCTTGCGGGTTTAGTAAAAATAAAAGCCCGACCCAAAAATCAAACAATAGATAAACACCTGACCCAAATTTAAAAAAAAAACTCAAATTTTCTATTACAAGCCCGACCCAAAAGCTGCGGGTCGGGCTGAGACCGTGGGTCGGGCTTGGGTTGCCCATCCCTATGCGCAAAGCCCCCACTAACCAACAAACTTCCTATTCCAATTCATGGTGTTTTAATTAATGATCTTCCAAAACCAACCACATTACGATAAAAAGATAACGCCAACCTTTTGGAAGACCAGGATAATACTCGACGTGATTTTTTTTGAAACAGCTTTATGGTTTCTCACTTATTTATCCATCGCTTGAATTCACCCAAAAAGGAATAGCATAAGCTTTTACTGGATAAGTAAAATGCTCATGATATAGCAAGAAACTTTTAACATTTCTTCGCTCTGGCTTCGACGATATGCATCAAATATCTGAAGCTAGTAAAGGGTTAATGAACTTGAAAAATAAAGGCTCAAATTGGAGTACTTGGAAAGCGAAATCTTCACAAGGCGGACCATCCCTAGGACGAGGCGGACCAAAAACTGGTACAGAACTGCCAGGAGAAGGAGGCATCCCTGGACGAGGAGGTGGAGCAGGCATGCCAGGCCTCGGAGGTGGAGGTGGTCCTCTGATCATTTGCCCTCCAGGCGGTGGTCCCATTGGCCTCTGTGCAAATTGAGGAGGAACAGGGAACTGCGGTGGTGGTGCTCCACCAGGCCTGGCAGCTGCAAATGGCGGTGGTGGCCCCTGAGAGGGCACACCCCTTCCCAAAGAAGGCGGAGCCTGGCCTGGAAACCCCGGCATCTGAACAGGAGGACGGATAACCGGGGGAGGGTAGGCCATTGGGGGTGCTTGAAGCTGAGGAACTGGTGGACGAGAGAGCTGCGGCTGCATCATTCCAGGCGCAGGTCCACCGACTCCTCGAACAGGGCCAGCAAGTCCTGGCTGAGCCTGAATAAGAGGAGCGCTAGGGATTTCCCTCCCAGCAGCAAGCCCGACGCCAGGGCCAGCCATGGCAGCAGCATTAACAGCCTTAGCGCGGGACTCTTCCACCGGAGGTGGACCGTCGACGGTCATGGAAATAACCTCTTCACCGCGTATAAGTACCAAGCCGAGTGTACGACGCTCATCTCGCTCCTCGTTAATCTTCTTACCTTTGGCAGGTGGGAGCTTTCTGAAATCTTCGCAGTCACCTAAAACGATGGAGCTGACGACCATCTTGGATGGTCACTCTCATACTGTAATTGATGTACTGGAGCATCTTGGCGCTCTTCGACATCGACATTTTCACAAACCTTTGAATTTCTCTTCTCTGATGCAGTAGGGTTAGGGTTTCAAGCAAAACAATCCCAGAGAGAAAGCAAGAACTGGAAGAAGAAACGAAACTTCCAGGGGAAGAAGGAAAATTGCACTGGCTAGGGTTCAAGGTTTAGGGACGACGATGTTTCTGAAAGGGCTCTTAACCTTCGACTGGGCTCCCGTTAACATCTTATACAATTTTGACACTGGTGCACAAAACCGGGCCGAGTAAATGGGTCGGACCGAAACTGTCGTTTTTATCCGGTTTGGGTTTTGGACCATGAAATCGGAACAAGATAGTTTAGCACAATCTATTCTAGGAATTTGCAAAACCGGATCAGAATCGTAAACCGGATCGAAACCGTCAGTTTTAATCCAGTTTTGGTTATAATTTTTAAAAAACTGTGATTTATCTGCCAGTGACGATTTTTAGGAGTAAAAAACCGTGAAATCAGAACCGGGACTGTGGGTCAAAAAAATCTAAATTTGATTAAAACCTGACTAAAACCGTAATAAAAATGGATACAAATCTTAAAATTGGTTATAAACCAGTCAAAATTACTTAAAACACAACTCAAATATAATAAATAAATATATATATTATTGCTATATTTTAATTTTTTTTAAATATAAAATAAAACCGGGTTAAAAATGGAACAAACTGGAACCGTGAGTTTCAATTTTAGTTTTATTTTAAGATAAAATTGGGTCGAATCGGCTCCCGCTCACCCCTATCTCATACGACAGAGGTGCGCAAAACCGGGCCGAGACAACTAGTCGGACCGGAACTGTCATTTTTTAGGCTGTTCTAGTTTTAGGCCATAAAATCAAAATATCGCGAGTTAAAAAAATTGACTCAAAATACAATAAAATCTACCAAAGGTCAAAGGAAGGGCATTAAGGTCATTCCGTATCATCCCTGTGTTATTTTTGCTTAATAACTCCGTCACTTCCATTTAGGCTCCGATCGATTCAGATCTGAAGGAAGAAGGAATTGGAAACATGGCCGCAGCAGCACCGGATCAGCTTTTCACTCTGCTCAATAACTTCTATTTGGGGGCTTATCAAGCCGCCATTAACAACAGCGACGTCCCCAATCTCTCCCCCGACGATGCTATCCAAAGAGATATTGTTGTCTTCCGCTCTTACATTGCCCTCGGCAGCTATCAGGTTCGTTAACTTCTTATTCAATGGAATTCAGTTAGCCTCAACCTTTTAATTGTTTCATTTTCGTTGCGTAATGTTTTGGATTTGATTTTCTAATTCTCTGCTTTTCAGCTTGTGATTAATGAGATCGATTCTTCCGCCCCCACGCCTCTTCAAGCGGTCAAATTGCTCGCTCTATATTTGTTCAACCCCGATAATAAGGTTGGACGTCGCCAGATATATTCCGTTTCTTATTGAAAAACAAATGTTGAAGGAAATTATGTCCTTTTATTGATCTGATCAAAGAATTAAATGGCTGCGATTCTGGAATTTTTACTTGGTGTATTGTGCAGGAATCAATAATTTCAAATTTAAAGGAGTGGCTTTCAGATCCAGCCATTGGGAAAAACCCTGTTTTAACGCTGATTGCTGGAATCATATTCATGCATGAACAGGACTTCATTGAAGCTCTGAAACACACAAATGGTGGAGGGAGCTTGGAATTGTGAGTCTTTCTCTGACTTCTGCATAATGTTCTTTGAGAAAATTATTTTGGGCTCGTCTTAGTTGTAATTATATCAGTTTTTCCATCAGTGCAATTTTTTGTGAGGATAGATCACCCTTGTGTGACCGGTTAGTTATGATTGAATACATAACTAACAAATATTTTTTTGCGTGGGGTGGCTCTTTTTCTCTGCCATATTGGAATGACGAAAAAGAATATTTCTACCTTGTTTATCTTTATTATTTTATTGACAGTTACTAACAAATATGACTGAAAACATTTTTATCCCAAAAAATCCATTCCAGCCAGGTGTTGATTTTCATTAATTGAACAACTCTCAGTTTTAGGAACATGAAAGAAATTATGATAAGTTCGAGTGGGAAGAAGGAAAGGATTTTGTGTGTGTTTGTGTTTTTCATGATCATCCATCACTTTTATGAAATTAAATCAAGATAGTTGTTTCAAGCAACTTAAATGCTACTATATTTTTTAATTAAAATTTTTTCAATTCAAATTTTGCAAAGCTACTACTCTATTGTATTTAGAGACATCAATGGAGAACATGAAAAACAAAAATTTGTGATTCATGACCCGGTTTTCTGTCAAAGTTTCAGTTGTATGTTAAATGCGATTTTGTTTTATATTTGAATCTTCAAGTCACTTCTCGTCTTGCTCATAGTTTTTTCCCTCCTTGATATTGATCTATTTTGTGGTTAACCCACTTTTACATCTACCAGAAAGCATTAAAAAATCAGAACACAGATTCTGTTGCCATTATGTCTTACTGGTTGTTCTTTTACAGGCATGCGTTGAATGTTCAAATATTCCTTAAAATGCACAGATCCGATTATGCAGAGAGAGAGTTAAGGCACATGCAACAAATTGATGAAGATCACACATTGACTCAGCTTGCAAATGCTTGGTTAAATCTTTCTGTTGTATGTATCTGATTTTATTCTCCTATTCTGATTTTTCCTTATAATTTTCATGTGATTGTGGATTCTTGTCTTACACTTTTCCTATGCTGTCAGGGTGGTTCCAAGATACAGGAAGCGTATCTAATATTCCAAGACTTCTCAGAGAAGTATCCTATGACAAGCTTAATTTTGAATGGAAAAGCTGTTTGTTGCATTCACATGGGAAACTTTGATGAAGCAGAAACTTTGCTACTTGATGCACTGAACAAGGCTAGTTTATTGATCATTTTTATGTTGATTTTGGTGGCTTTAATGCGAATCTCTTTTCTATATATATGTATGTGCTTTATTAAGTCAGTTTATGTTATATATGCACCTTTAATCCATTAAATTTTATGTTAATAATTGATATAGGTTGAGAAGAAGCTGAAATTTGACACTTGCTTTCTCCATGAAGATGATTTCAAACGATAATTGATTAGTTTATGACCATTTTCATTTCAATTCAACTTACGTAAAACAGTGTACTCTTTACTGCAAAATTGTACTCATATTGAAGTAAGAAGCCATGACTATGAGCTAGGTCCGTGCTAGTGAGCTAGGGTTTTGGTTGTTTACATTTACTAGTCATTTCTCCCATGTGGCTCATGTGTTAAATCTCTTCTACTTCCTGATCTATTATTCTAGATTTTATTTGTCAAAGAAGATTTAAAGTAAATAAAAGTTGATAATTATGCTACTTGGTTATAATTTTAATTAGTCCCATATGTAGTTCATGTTTCCCCTTTTTTTTCTGGAATACACAGGTAATGCATCCCTACACACTCTAATTTCGAACCTGACATTAATCAATTTTGTCGATAAGTTTAAAATTAATTGGTTTTGGTGAATTAATATCCAAAAATATCATCACAAGATCACAAGTATAATGAAAGGTTATTAATGTCTATTGCAGGATGCAAAGGACCCCGAAACTCTAGCCAACCTTGTTGTCTCCTGTCTTCACCTCGGCAAACCAGCCTCTCGATTTATCAGGTGAATATTTTTCAAGTAATATTAAATTTACCTTCTTAGAATATCCTTCTAACTTAAATTCTGGCGTGTTCAGTTGTTATTACATCAATCATAACTCGACACTTGAAAAAATAAATTAAAAATATATACTAAGAAGGTAAATCTAGTATTACTTGTATTTTCTCTGTGCGTAAAATTCATTTTTTCTTTTTACCGTTTAATTTCCAAATACACTTTACCATGTTCTTAATTTAGTTAGATAAATGTTCTTAGATCAGTTATTTGATGAAATCTTGATTTATATGTTCAGCCAATTAAAGCTTTCCCACCCAAACCATCTACTCATCAAACGATGGGCTTCGGCCGAAGATAACTTCGAGATGGCGGTTCAGTCAGTTGCTTAAAACCAGTGGAGTTCTGGATGGATGTTCTGTCTCATGCTTTTAAACCCAGGTTACGTGTGTTTTCTTCATATAACTCCACTGAATGATCATCTCTCTGTTCATTAAGCTAGTTTGGTGTGGAAACGACGTCGTATTGTTGAATAAAAAATTTGATGACAGCTTCACGATTTTTCCGCTCTTGCATTGAATTCCTTAAACGATAAAGAGAACCTATCGGCACGTCCCCACCACGACACTCTAGAACATTCTAGAATTAGAACATTCTCTTTTATTACACGTTAAAAATATTTTTAATTAATAAAATTTCTTATTGGATGAAGCTCACAGCTTGATCTTGGCTGGATTTGCCACGTGTCAACATTCAAAGCACTTTTTAATAGTTGACAATGATTAGGATGATCCGTCCACTTGTCTTCGTTCTTTTGCTTACACGCCAAGCAATATGGTCAAACCCTACTCGGTCAACTCTTATTTAATTTTTTTTAAATTTCATGAAATATTTAGTATAAATTCGCATTTTTTTCGATATATTCGATGTTGGTTTCGCCAAAATTTCGTATTCAAGTCACATTTTTTTTTATACATTTCCACTATTTTTAGATAAATATTAATTTATCGCATAATAATGAACATATCTGCAACGAATATCTTAAATTTTATCATAAAATATTTTTAATTTTACATAATCAGGCAAAAATAACAAAAGAATTGACAAAAATCATTAAAATCTACGTTACATTTAAAAAAATTATAGTTTTTCACATAATATTGAAGATATTTGTAATGAATATTTTAAACTTTATTGTTCAATATTTTATATTTTATGTATTTTGACATAATTAATGAAATAATTGACAGAAATCATCAAGATATATGTTACATTTAAAAAAGGGGCAAATTACATATAATACCATGTACTATAGGGTATGTTGCAACTTTCACGTTGAACTAAAAAACGTTTCATTCAATACGTTGAACTATCAGAAAACTATATTTATTACCTTCCTTTTAAAATTTGGGTTAATTGTAACGGAACAGTCCGTCCAATGAATATTGTTAACCTATTCGAGGAACGTGAATTTCGTTCCTCAGTCGAAAGAACGAGATTAGGTTAAATTAACTTTGCCGCATCACCAAGCTCGGAGGCGAATCACCTCCACCGATGTACCAACGTCAAATTTGTCGTTATTTTCAGACCCGTCCGACCTTGTTCTTCAAGCGTCTCCGTCTGCCGAAGTCGATCATCGGCTAGGGTTTACTCGACAGTAAATAAAAATGACTGTTGTTTGCCGGTTTAAATAGTTTCTGAAAATTGGACGTTCGATTTTATTTTCTGGTTATGTCTCTGTTTTTAAATGTTTGATTTTTATAGTACAAGGTATTATAGGTAATTTACCCGTATAAAAGTATAGTTTTTCACATAATATTGAAGGTATTTGCAGTGAATATTTTAAATTTTATCGTTTAATATTAAAAAATATACGTAATTTCGACGTAATTAAGGAAATAGTGGAAAAAACAGATATTTAATATCTAGGAGAACTATTCAAAACGTGTTTTTTTTTGTGACGTGGCATGTAATCTTCATGGCCCCACCCATTTTCCTTCCGCCCTATATATTCCTTGCCTTCTTTTCGATTGCTTCATCTTCTCTATCTGAGATTCGAGGCTTCTTTCCTGTAGAGCTTTGGTGGGGTTTCAAAGCTCGAATTCGGTTCGATCTTTCCAAGCTCGGAAGTGTTTATTTTCTCCGATAGTTTTTCAATGTCAGCCGCCGTCGCCGCCGCAAGCGCCGCCGCTCTAAGCAACCGGAAGTCCGTCTCCAGGAGCTCTAGCTCAGTAGAAAACACCCCTCCGTCCAACTACCATCTCTACTGCGGACATTCGGCGCCGGAGCCGTACATGCGACGAGTAATCGGCGTGTACGAGATTCAGAAGCGGAAAGACTGGAACGATTTTGTCCAATATCTGAGAAGGCGCTACGATCGGCGATTTAGCCTCGCCGTCTGCAGCGGCGCTGACGTTGTGGAGTTTCTAAACCAGACCAAGGTTCACGCCGCCTCTTGCTCTAATTCCGACCAGTCCCAGCCTCCTCCTCCGACGCCGTGCTCTTGCCCTTTTTCGGGAAACGCCGACGCCCGCGTCCGTCGGCTACGCGTGGCTTTCGAAGAGAGCGGAGGGCCGCCGGCGACGAACCCTTTTTACAGTCGTGCTGTTATGGTGTATTTGGAAGAATCGTGGGGCTCTGAAAGCTAAAACATAGAACACAACAGCTGTAAATAAAAGAAGCTTTCACACAAGATCCAGTCAAAATCTCTGAAAATTTCAGTCTTATAACCTCGCCGTCCATGGCTGCCGGACGCCAGTAGATGGAAGGTGAAAGATGCAAATAAAACCGACCCACGAGTTCTAAACCGACCCTTAACTTTTAGGTCAGGTTGGGTTTGGTTTTGAAAGTCGATCATGCTAGTCCACTCTCTAGATTATTCATATTTTTTCTTTAATTTTATATCTGGTGTTGGTGTGTTCTACCATGAAAATATACTACACAATATGGTAAAAATGTACTTGCTATAAATTTATTGGTGATGTAATTAAAACATTTCTTGATTTTAAAAAAAAATCATTTTATTGTAACATCTCGTTCTTTAAAAACAGCTGTAAAATTTTATTTTTTTAAATCTCGTTCAAAACTCTTGATATAAAATCGTAGCGGGAGCGTAAAACATTAAAAACTATTAAAAATGTGATCACATCATACTTATAAAACACGCTTTAGAAATATATATCAAAATATATTTTGTTCATTACATGTCATAGATAGGCAATAGCACAAAACATTCAAGCATTGCTCATCGAATTAATTAACATAAGTTCTTAACATGATAATTCAAAACACGACAATTCATTCAAATAAGTTTTCATAAAACTTAATAAAATATTTAAAACTTCTTTCTTCATTCACCCACGGGTCGTCACTCGGTTTCGTAATCATCTCGCTCCAAAGTAGATTCATCGACGTATCATGGCACGTGATGAGGACTGAATTTCTCATCCTGATCTTCATCACCTACATCACAAAGCTTAACTAATGAGCTTAAAGCTCAGTAAGAAATCATATCACCTACATGCTTAAAATGCTCATGTCATGCTTAAAACAATGCTTCATTTTGTTCTTTATCTTGATTCTTAACTTGATACTTGATCTTGATCTTGACATAATAAGCGTGCACACGTAAGGGAGAGAATGACACAATCTCGCCTTCCTCATGGGCAGCTCACAGAGCACCATCTGGCCCGCTCGCAAAGGCAGCCAATCCAACTTCACCCCCGAGTTTTCTTAATCTTGATATTTACTTGCTTGACATTTTTCATGCATCGTATGAGAGAATTCTCGGGATAAGGTATTAGCACCATCTGGCCTCCCTCGAGACAACTCTCCTCATATCTCATTCTCAACATACGTTGGGCGACGTTTTGAAATCATGCATGATAAAATACTTTCGTAACTTTTCTTGAAACATGATGCATGAATATGAATGCATGCATAACTTGATTATTTATCATAAAAATACATACATGTGAGCATAATATCATTCAAGCATTCAATGCACAAATATCTCTAAGATAATCATAACTTTACTTTTATCGTTCATTTCGTGCTTTACGTACTTAGGCGTTACTTATAAGATACAAACGAAATTCAATGTCATACAACACCAATCAATCTCATATTATTGGGTCGGTGCACGGTGTGATGCACCCCAAATAGGTTTACACCAATCAAACCCTTAACATAGGGCCGGTGCACAGTGTGATGCACCCCAAATACAGTAATTATACGTATACATTCACATTATCTTATTAATCATATTTATTATAACTAAACTAGGCATACAATTCCTAACACACCCTTTGTGATGTAGGCCCCGAAGGGNCTTAAAATGTTGGCTACACATCATTAGAAAAGATCATGACCAAATTGTAACTCAAAGACTTTGTAAAATTTACATTTCAGAAACTGGTTAACATGACTTATAAAGTGTATACTCAAAAACTACCTTCACAATTTCATGTATTCTTAACCATGTAACGTAAATTTCATCATTTATAAGTCATTACAACATCAAAATGAATATCTTAAAGGTATTTCCGAGTACCTCAGGGCTTGAGTCATAAGCTTTTACTTCTCTTGCACTTCTAGTTCTTAAACATCAAAGTTTCTTGCTTAAAACACTAAAACCTCACATTTTTATCACAAAACCCTAAATTTTTCACGTTAAATCAGAGAGAACTTTGGGAGAGGGTGAGCTGAGTCATAGTTAAGGCTGAAATAATGAACTTTTTAAACAATATCACGCGTGGAACGGTGGAAGATGAAACGTTTTTTGGATATCTTCAAAGAGCGGTCGACACATCCAAATCCATTGTGTCGACCTAAGCAAACCATTGTGTCGACCAAAGCAAACCATTGTGTCGACCCCTCACTTTCCAGAGGCAGATCCTTAAGAGTTATGTCGACCCAACACAAAGTTGTGTCGACCCATCACTTTCCAGAGACAAATTCCTTAAGAGTTATGTCGACCTAACACAAAGTTGTGTCGACCCTTCACTTTCCAGAGACGGATTCTTAAGAGTTATGTCGACCCAACACAAAGTTCTGTCGACCTAAAATTTTTCAGAGACAGATCCTTCAAAGTTATGTGGACCTAAAATTTTCCAGAACCGATAACTTTCTCTACAAACCTCCAACACTTAACAACTTTTATTCAAACATCCAACTTTGTTTCCAAATCATCTAAATTACTATTTCAAAAGTGTAACACCACTTCAACAAAAAAATTTAGGTCCATAATGTGTTATATTATCTCTTAACACATATTCTAATTTTGCCATAATGTGTTATATTCATACAGGCTTAGGTTACTAAAAAAAAATGAGGTGTTACATTCTACCCCCCTTAACAAAAATTTTGTCCTCAAAATTTAGAACTCAAACATCTCTGGATATTTTTCCTTCATTTTTTGTTCTCTTTCCCAAGTAGCTTCTTCCGTTGTTTGATTCCGCCACAAAACTTTAACTAACGAAATTTGCTTGTTTCTCAACTCTTTTATCTTTGAGTCGAGAATCTTTATCGGTTTTTCTTCATAAGTCAAAGTTGGTTCAAGTTCTATACCTCTTGTTTCAATTACTTGAGAGAGATCTCGTAAACACTTTCTTAACATAGAAATGTGAAACACATTATGAATATCATCCATAGAAGCTGGTAATTGCAATTTGTAAGCTGTTTTTCCTATTTTCTTTTCAACTAGGTAAGGTCCAATGAATCTCGGGTTCAACTTNCAAAATTATGAAATAAAAAACAATTATCGTGGTTGGGATTTTTTTGCATTTCAGTTACGTTTATGATCAGTTTTTGAGTGAAATCGTCAATCCAAATCGAAATCGATAAACAATTTAATCAAAGATGTTTTTTAAATGACATCACGATGTTTGATTTATGAGCTAAATTATTTGGATTAAAACTTGAGATAAAATTTAAAAAAAAACGTGACGGTAGTTAGTCAATCATATTGCCTAAGAGTAAATAATACATTGTCCGCACAAACATATCTCAGTTGGTTCGGGAATGACAGACTAAATACAAGGGCTTAGGTTCGAACCCTGCACTGTCCTAGTGTGAGAGTTGTTACCCCCAATATTGGAGTAGTTCTTTGGGACATCAGGTGAAGGCCTCTCATCTCTGGGCCGCTGAATTATCGTGATTAACTCTCTCACAAGAAGGTCTTTGGGGCGAAAGATTTCGCATTTTGGGTACAAGAGTAAATAATATATTTTGTGAAATTTAAGGAAACGTGCTACCATACCCGACCCTAAGGGTCAGGTGGGTCCTGTGGGGTCGGGATTTTCAAAACACTACCCCTTGAGATTTCACTAGTTAAATCCCACTAAATCTTTGCTTTTAGGTTAAGACTTTTAACTAAGTTTGTCACATCTCCACTCGCATTCTTCTCCGTTCTTTTGCTATGGCTTCCACTCACTACTTCTTCTTTCGAAGCATCTTCTGAACCCTTCCTCCGCTGTCTCCTCCGCCACTCTCAGCCCCATCTCCCCATCTCGGAAGCCATTTACACGCCGGCGAACTCCTCCTACTCCGCCGTTTTGCAGTCCTACATTCGGAACCTCCGGTTCAACCAGTTCGGCACTCCACGGCCATTGTTGATCGTCACTCCTTTTCACGAGTCGCACGTTCAAATCTCTGTAATTTGCGCTAAGAAACACTCTCTGCAGATGAAGATTCGGAGCGGCGGCCATGACTATGAAGGAATCTCATACGTCTCTCAATCTCCATTCTTCCTTCTCGACATGTTCAATCTCGGAGCTATTAATGTCGATGTTGAAACTGAGACCGCCTGGGTTGAAGCCGGCGCCACTCTCGGCGAGCTCTACTACAGAATCGGCGAGAAAAGTAGAATCCATGGCTTTCCCGCCGGAGTTTGTCCGACGGTCGGAGTCGGCGGGCATTTCGGCGGCGGTGGATATGGAAACCTGATGAGGAAATATGGCCTCTCTATTGACAACATAATCGACGCGAGGCTGGTGGATGCTAGCGGGAGGATTCTCGACAGAGAAGCCATGGGAGAAGATTTATTCTGGGCGATCAGAGGCGGCGGAATCGGAAGCTTCGCCGTCGCGCTGGCGTTCAAAGTGAATCTCGTCCGGCTACCGGAAAGACTCGTCGTTTTCCGAGTGGAGAAGACCTTAGAACAGAATGCGACGGAGGCCGTCCATCAATGGCAGTACGTTGCAGACAAAATCGACAGAGATTTGGTCATCAGATTAACTCTAGATACAGTGAGAAATCCAGAAACCGAGAGATTAACCGTCAGAGCTTCGTTCATCGGACTATTTCTCGGCGATTCCCACCGGCTAATTTCAGTGACGAACAAGAATTTCCCTAACCTAGGGCTTCGTCTCTCCGATTGCATCGAAATGAGTTTGCTGAAATCAATCCTCTTCTGGACGTATTACTCCGCCGGAAACAACCCCGACGAGATATCACTCTCCCGGAAACCACAGATTCTGAACTACCTGAAGAGAAAATCCGACTACGTGACGGAGCCGATCCCCCTGCTCGGCCTGGAATCGATATGGAACAAAATGATAAAACTAGAAAAAGCAATCATGACGTTCAATCCATACGGCGGAAGAATGGCGGAGATTTCCGAAACCGCAACGCCGTTCCCCCACCGCGCCGGAATCCTGTGGAAAATCCAGTACGCGTCGAATTGGGAGGAGGAGGAGAAAACGGAAGCGTACATAAGAATGATGAGGAAGATGCAAAAGCACATGACGCCATTTGTGTCGAGGAATCCGAGATCAGCGTTTCTGTGTTACAGAGATCTGGATTTGGGGATCAACCGCCATGGGAGGGAGAGATTGGAGGAAGGAAGAGAATATGGGATTAAGTACTTTAAACTTAATTACCAGAGATTAGTGGAGATTAAGGCCATGGTCGATCCTACTAATTTCTTCAGGAACGAGCAGAGCCTCCCTCTTCTTCTTCCTTGGTCCGACGGGTAGATTTACGATCCTGCCCTTGTTTCTTAGGATTTCTATTTTTATAAATTTTATTTATAGATTTACTTTTAAAATACTTTTAATTATATTAATTGATAATTGATATTAATATTATTTTTCAATTAGCAGTTCAATCTCATATTATAATAATATTTTGAAGTTTTAATAATTATCCACTGATTCTTATAGAATATTTAAATTAATTAAATAATTTTTTATAATTTAATTTCTATTTTTTTTTTCAATTTGATAGGAAAATANCCGGAATTTGTGGAAGCTGAAACAAGTTCCGGCGCCGGCGAAGGTCACGACAGCAACGAAAATCCTGACAAAGATATGTGCATTAGTCATCATCAAGACCGCCGGCGATCTTGGGAACGGCGCCGGAAATTCTCCTGCTAAGAAAATCATCTTTCACGAATTACCTCAAAGCAAAATCATATGTTATCTAGGGGTAGACGGATCCGGTCCAATCCGACGGTTCGATCCAATTCGATCGGATTTGGTCGGATCAGACCAGGTATTCAGTAGATGAGTTTTTCATCTGATCCGACTTTCAGATCGTTATCAAATCAGATTGACTATCGGATTCGAAGCCAATCCGAACGTCGGATTGCTTAATTCAAATCGACTGAAAGTCGAAACCCAAAATCATTCAGCATCTCCGACACTGATTTTGGAAGCCGAAAATCACTCATCTCAATTTCTCGACTCCGCTACTCCGACGACGAAGCCGAGCCTGCTCGCCGACCCTCTGCTCCTAGACTCCGAGTCTCTGACGACGGCTGCGAAGAACATAAACGAAGATATAAATAGGTATGAAGATTTAATTTTGGATTTGTAAATTATTTCTGTAATTGCAATTGTAAATGAGTGGATTCGTTAAAAACGACGAATAACATAGGAGGAATCGAAGGAGGAGCCGGCTGGCCGTCGGTACCCTCATCGGATCGCGTCGCGAATTACAGATTTTACAATTTCGAGAAATTTCCGAATTACAGAATTTTAAAAATCCGATCTGATCCGATCTAATTTCTTTAATCGAATTCAGATTCAGATTCGGATGACACATGCATCCGAATCCAATAAGATCAAAATTGTTGATCTGATTGTTATGGGATCGGATTGAATTTTCCTAAATCTCATCAGATAACACCTTATGCCCGGCCATTGTTATCCATAAGTTTTGAAGTTTCAGATCGACGACATTGACAAAGCTCCGACCCCGGGGGCTGATCCCCGAGGTGGGGCCCTCAGTCTACTCTCAGCCGGCTCTTTGACATGACTATAAACATTTTAAAGTTTGAAGTTGTTACGATATATTTTCTTAAAATTTAGAATTTTTTAAAAATATTTTAACCAGAAATTAATAAAAAGCATAAATAGTTATTGTAAATAAAAAATAAATATTATAATGATATACCCTAGAGACATTATAAACTTAAATGCAATAAAAGTTAACTAAATTTTACTCGGTATAATTGTTTAACTTAGGGGTGTTTAAGTTCCGGTTTACCGAGCACGCGGGCGGAAAAGATTACCGAGCAGTTGTTTTACTCTTACTTAATTGGATTATTTGCGAGCTCATATCGTCTTCTATCTTGATTTGTTTTTGTTATTATTCACATTTTATCCACCGATGGTCATGAAATGATCATGTAGCGAAGGTTTTAGGGTTTGGAGTGGGTCGATCTCGAATTTTTTAATCTAAGGTTCGGGTTGAATTATGTGACATGAAGAAACAACGAATTGGTTGTATATTAGAGGTGGGAAAAACGGCCCATACTCGTAGGTAAATAAGAACCATCCCGAGTCGGACGGGTCAGGTCGGGTCGTGCTAGAAAAGTTCTCACTTAAAAATTGTGGGTAAACTGAGATTTATGCTCCGGTTCTAGTTTTTATGGTAAAAACCCGAGAAAACCGTCATCACCCATAAATAAAAAACCTTTTTAATCTAAAACCAGTTAAATTTTGACTCGAACATGCGCAAAATTTGGTTAAAAATAGACCCAAGGCCTAAATCAACCAAATATTCGAAATTTCGATTCAAATACAATAAAAAAGAATTTAAATCATATATTTATTTGACAACCCGGCCGGTTCCTATTTTAAAAAAGTTTGATTCCGAATGCTATTTCATGGAATCGTAACCATACGGATCGGATCAGAAACGGACGAAACCCGCCCGCGTATACCGGATTGTGTTCAAAAGTTGAGATGTATAAGACAAACTTAGTTAAAAGTCTTAACCTAAAAGCAAAGATATAGTGGGATTTAACTAATGAAATCTCAAGGGGTACTGTTTGGAAAATCCCGACCCCACCAGACCCACTTTATATCCAAAAGACGAAATCTCTCGTCCCCAAGGCCCCCACCCGACCCACCTGACCCTTAGGGTCGGTTATGGTAGCACGTTTCCTTAAATTTCACAAAATGTATTATTCACTCTTAGGCAATATGATTGACTAACTACCGTCACGTTTTTTTTTTTAATTTTATCTCAAGTTTTAATCCAAATAATTTAGCTCATAAATCGAACATCGTGATGTCATTTAAAAAACATCTTTGATTAAATTGTTATCGATTTCGATTTGGATTGACGATTTCAAACTCAAAAACTAATCATAAACGTAACTGAAATGCAAAAAAATCCCAACCACGATAATTGTTTTTTATTTCATAATTTTGATTTTCAAGGTCTTGAATAGTGAACACTAGAGCTGGCAATCGAGCCGGCTCGAGCCCGGGAAAGGCCGGCTCGTCGAGCCTGACGAGCCAAACGAGCCGAGCCTTTCGAGCCTGTCGAGCCTATTCGAGCCGGCTCTGTCGAGCTTTTTTAAAAAAAAATTGGCTCGAGCCTAAACGAGCGAGCCGATCCGAGTCAGTCGAGCCTAAACGAGCCAAACAAGAAAAAAAAAATTTCGTATATTGAAGTTGTATAACTTATTCGATATTATGTAATGACCAATTTATGCATATTGTTTTCTTCAAGCCAAAAAAAAATTTGCATGATAACATTTGTATGTATCGCCTCCATTACGCAAAAGAAACACGAAAACAATACATCGAATAAATATCTCAAAGAAACTCGAAGACAATAGCATCGAAAGTTCGAAACATAGAATCAACAGCATGCAACATGTCTTTTACGAATCGAAATAGAAACACTGAAAGCATCCAATTTGAAATCAATTCGCAAAAGAGTTAACAATTAATACTCATGCATTGTACGAATCGAAATAGAAACACTGAAAGCATTCATTGTGCCATTAAAAAGTAAAATATGTTACAAAAAGTTGTTTAATTGTTCGAAAAGAGTACAAAAGAACGAACCTACTCCATAGGGGTATCGTCCGTAAAAAAATTATCAGCTAACCTCTACAATTTATAGAATTCACGCATAACAGCTAAAAGCGGTCGACCTTCAGTTTTAAAACGGTCGACCTTAAGTTACCGTTGCATATGGAAGTTATAGCCGTTACATTATAACGGTCGCCCCTCTTTATAAAACGGTCGCCCCTCTTTACAACTACCGGTCGACTCTTTTTTCCATGCGGTCGACACTTTCACAACAATCATGCGTATTGCGGTCGACATTTAATTAGCGGTCGACACTTAAAAACGTTCTAGAACGTATAGCGGTCGACACCTTATTTTGCGGTCGGCCATCTAAATTTACATATGCATTAAGTGTCGACCGCGTGTATACTAAGTGTCGACCGCACTACAAGTAGTCCGAGCCAACCGAGCCAGCTCGAACGAGCTATACTCTTGGGCTCGGATCGAGCTTTTGCTCGAGCTGCTACAGTGCCGAGCGAGCCGGCTCGTTTGCCAACACTAGTGAACACTGATGCTGATTCTACCGTAAAAATGAATTAAACTGGAACTGACCCACTAGTAGTCATGTGAATTTAAGATTACTCGATACGATTATTTGAATTGATTATTTTAAGTTGCTCGAAAGATTGTAAAATAATTGGTTTTTAAGTTGAAATTTATTTTTTTAATTGATAAACTAATTATTTATTAACAAGAAATTATATTGATGTAAATGAAATTATATTTATTTATGAATTAATTATTAAGAGAATTGATAGAGAAGATAAAAGTATTTTAATTAGACGGATTTGCCAGAGCTTAATCCAATAATTACGGAACTATCCTTCCCTTAATATATTTGCTCGCGCTTCTGATCGGGCGCCCTTTCTCTGTTTCTCCCGCTTTTTCTCTCTCAGATCTCCTCCGTTTCCGCCGCTCAGCGAGAAAAAATGAGAGAAATTCTTCACATTCAAGGCGGTCAATGTGGGAACCAAATCGGGGCCAAATTTTGGGAGGTGATCTGTGATGAGCATGGCGTTGATCAAAACGGCAAGTACAGCGGCGATTCTGAGCTTCAGCTCGAGCGAATCAATGTCTATTACAACGAGGCGAGTGGTGGGAGGTATGTTCCACGCGCCGTGCTCATGGATTTGGAGCCTGGGACGATGGATTCCGTCAGATCTGGTCCTTTTGGTCAGATCTTCCGCCCTGATAACTTCGTTTTCGGCCAGTCTGGTGCTGGGAATAACTGGGCCAAGGGGCATTATACGGAGGGAGCTGAGCTCATTGATTCCGTGCTTGATGTTGTGAGGAAGGAGGCCGAGAACTGTGATTGTTTACAAGGTAAATTGGAGAATTGATTCTCCTCCTCTCTCTTGAGTCAAGTCATCAATTTAGCTGAATCAGCACACACATGAAATTTTAGATCAGTGTCGTAATTCTGTCTTATTGCAAACATGAAACTCACTTTCTTGGTTTTTAGGATTCTATAGAATCCAAATTAATTGCAAGAAATATTTGTAAATTAGATATGTCAAGATTAATACTTATGTTGTCACTGTCAAGATTTCTTTTTTTTCATATTCTGTGTTACTAGACATAACATTATGGTAGGTAGATGTGTTTATGCTTGCGTTGATTAAAGCTTTGCTTTCACATATTTCCTGCCATCTCATGATTCTCATCTACTTTCCTCCTTAATGCTCGTAAAATCTCTAATTTTTTTGTTAGATCTGACTTATTGTGATTTCAAATAGGATTTCAAGTTTGTCACTCTCTGGGTGGAGGGACGGGATCCGGCATGGGAACTCTTCTTATTTCTAAGATCAGAGAGGAGTATCCCGATCGCATGATGTTGACCTTCTCTGTCTTTCCTTCTCCCAAAGTTTCTGATACAGTTGTTGAGCCATACAATGCCACTCTCTCTGTTCATCAGCTCGTTGAAAATGCAGATGAGTGTATGGTCCTTGACAATGAAGCTTTGTACGATATATGCTTTCGTACGCTCAAACTTGCCACTCCAACTTGTAAGTTTTAATATAGTCCCTATCGTTCTTATGTTAGGAACAAAGACATTTGTAATAAAATGGTGAACATAATTATTAACCCACAATTGTATATTTATAAACTCATAAAATATAATATTTTAGCAGAAATTCGAAGGTTTATCGTTCCTCCCCGACAGTGATTCAAGGATCTATCCTCTTTTTATTTTCTCTCATGATCCCCTAACTTAAAACTATCATCCCTTTTAAATAGAAATACTCATAGTTAAAATAAAAAATACTCATAAACATTTCCTAAAACATCCTTAAAAATTATATTATTTTCATTCTTAACATCTTATTATGTTCTTGTTTAGTTTGTTTGTTTATCTTATTGGCGTACTCTTTTATTATACATGCTGATTGTCAAATTGTGATTGGTCTAGTTAAAGTACATTTAATATATTATAATTAAAAATAAATTTTTATAATATTTANATTTTTTTGCAGTTGGTGATCTTAACCACTTGATCTCTGCCACAATGAGTGGGGTCACATGCTGTCTTCGATTCCCCGGACAGTTGAACTCCGACCTTCGAAAACTTGCGGTCAACCTTATTCCATTCCCCCGCCTCCACTTCTTTATGGTTGGATTCGCCCCTTTAACATCTAGGGGATCCCAACAATACAGAGCCCTAACCGTGCCCGAACTGACCCAACAAATGTGGGACTCAAAAAACATGATGTGCGCCGCGGACCCACGTCACGGCCGATATCTAACTGCTTCGGCCATGTTTCGAGGTAAGATGAGCACCAAAGAAGTAGACGAGCAAATGATCAATGTTCAAAACAAGAACTCATCCTACTTTGTGGAATGGATTCCAAACAACGTGAAATCGAGTGTTTGTGATGTTCCTCCAAAAGGGTTGAAAATGTCGTCCACTTTCGTCGGAAATTCAACGTCTATTCAAGAAATGTTTCGGAGGGTGAGCGAGCAATTCACGGCCATGTTCAGGCGAAAGGCGTTCTTGCATTGGTACACGGGCGAAGGAATGGACGAAATGGAGTTTACCGAGGCCGAGAGTAACATGAACGATCTCGTGGCCGAGTATCAGCAGTACCAAGATGCGACGGTCGACGAAGACGCGTATGATGAGCACGAAGACGAAGAGGAAGCTTCCTGAGCTCTCTCCGTGTAAGTTCTCGAATCTTGGTTTGTCTTTTGAGTTGTGTTTTTGTGGCTTACATTGTGTGCACGATGATTGAATTCGCTTGTTTATTTGTATTGAAATATGTCGTTTTTCGAGATGGCTTGTTTCGATTTGTACTAAATGCGTTTGTGGCTAGTTGATTATGTGTGATATATGTTTATCGATTCCTAAAAGAATCGAAAATTAATTGGTTTGGGTTGGTTTTTAACTAACTGAAACTGATTCAATTGGTCTCTGATGAGGGGTTTGAAATCAAAGATCGATCAAAATCCGAAATTGAATTTTTTGACCCGACTCGAAAAATTTTTGTTTGACTCGGGTGGATTGTAGATTTTCTAATATGTTTTGAAGAATAATATTTTTATTTGAAAATTTTAAATTGATTTTTTTAATTCTAATTCTAGTTTTAATTCAAGAAATAATAAAGCTATTTTTAATAAAAAAAAAATTGCTATATTAATCAGAAAATAAATTAATAAAAAATAAATACTTTAAGATTTACTTTAATATTAATAAACTACTTGAATCCTAATGGTTGAAGTAATTTTAATATTATTAATAATTATTTTAATTATAATATATTTTAAAAAATTAATTAGATTAATTTAAATTCGACGCAAAGAATGTTAAAAAAATAAAATTAATATATTTTTATCTGGTTTTATTTTTTCACATAAATTTTAGCGTTTATTTAAGAGTTTATCTTCGTTTCTTCGATTTTCCTTCGAGACGTTTATCGATAATGGCTGCCGTTGCCACTTCATCGCCCATGCTGCTAGACTAATCTCATCTTTCGGCAAAGTCGGATTTATAACAGCCCGAGCGCATACAACTTCCATTAGAACAACCCCAAGCGAATAGATATCGGATTTATCGGTCAATTGCCGTCGTCGAAAGTATTCGGGATCGAGATAACCGAAACTACCTTTGACAGCCGTGCTGACATGGGTATGGTCCCAAGCCGGGCTGTTTTTCTAGATTCCAAAATCGGCCACTTTGGCTACGAATTTGTCGTCGAGGAGAATATTCGTTGTTTTAACATCGCGATGAATTATTCCTTCATCGGATCCGGTGTGAAGGTAGTGGAGACCACAGGCCGCTTCGATGCACACTTTGAGCCGTTGTTTCCACGATAGTGGGGGAACTAAATGTCGACCCCGAAGCCTCGAGAGCATCTCGATCTCCGTTTCGAACTCCGCCACTCCCTGCTCGGATTGTGGGTTTGCTTGTATAATCGCTACCAGTGTGTTATGTGAAAGAAATCAAAATTTGAAAAACTGATTTTCTCAGTATGAGAAAGAACAAAATATAGAAAATACAATAAATTGTTGACTCTTATCTTCATTTTTTTTCATTCAGTTACTACTTATAATAAAAAGTTATATAAATAACATTAAAAATAAAATAAAATAAAATAGTAATTCTTAGACGATTTATTTCTAAAAATTCCAATAATAATATTTTTGACATTTTGTTATTAAAACAACTATAATTTCTTTCACAGTGTTCAGAATGACCTGAAACTTTAATCAATAGAAACTAGACGTCTGAGACATAAAAATTCATAAGTCTCATGTTAAATTTGGTTACTATTTGCTCTTTTAAAAAGTCAATTAAAATCTACCATAAAAAACTGACGGATTTTTATTACTCAACGAAAACTACTCGTTGCTTGTCGAATGTCAGCTAATGTGAACCTTTGGCAAGACCTTTTTGAAGCCATGGTCCCGGATTGCTTCAAGGATCCATGGCCGCCAGTGAGCTGAAAACTACAAGGAAAGCAATAGAAGCTAACCACGCCCCGATCCCCGACCCAATGAACACGCCCTATCGAGGTTTTCCACGAATCCTCGATCGAATCGTAACTCTCGACATACGCAAGATTCTCGGCGACCGACACCCTTTAAAACGGACTAAATTTAATCGCTAGCCAAAACAAGAACACTTAGCAGGTGAGATATGCAACCCTAAATTTTATCTCGCCGCGACATGCAATCAGGTAACAATAATAATGTTAATACTTAGTGGTGGGCGAAATTCGATCGGACCAAAATTGTTAGTTTTAATCATGTTCTAATTTGATTTTTAAAAAATCACGACTTATTGTACAAATAAACCTAACCCAAAGTCAATCAAAACTGGACATAATTGAAAACCAGTTTCAAACTTGACTCAATTTCTTAAAATTCGACCTAAATATATTACAAATATTATATCTATTTTTTTAAAATATGAAACCAAACCGAGATTAAACCTAAATTGCACCATATTTTACAATTATAGTTCTAGAAATATGAAACTATGACCCCGATTCTACTTCCTTTATGAGAAATAACTGGATCGGACTGAAATCGTATCATATCTAAGTGTGACAAGTTGTACATGTTTATTTCGGATTAATAATTATCATCTCCCTAACTAGCCTAGTAAATTTTATAATAATAATAATAATAACTATTTGAATATTCTTCAAATACAATATTATTCTTAACACAATAATAATAATAATATTATTATTATCGTAAAAATTTACACGAATCCGACCGAAGCTCTGATTTTTTTTTTACAAAAACAATAAAATTAAATGTTTTTTTTAATTGGTATTAAATTGCTACGTATAATTAGTTTCAATTCGTGTCCCTAAGTGTACGTACTTAATTTTAAAGATAATAAGATATTAATCAATTTAAACATTTAAGTATCGATAATTAAGCATTTTTATCGTTAACTTAAAAAAAACAAGGCAAAGCGAACACTTGAGGATGTGTCTCGATTTTCAACAATGAAGACACGAAACACGTCAATTAGGGTTCGATTTGTCTTTTTTTTTTTTCAATATTGAAATTTAATTTAGTTAATTATCGATACATTAGGGCTAATTTGATTATAAACCAAGATATTGAGCTAATCTCTGTATAGTTAGATAGAGTCAAAATTTAGCTAGATAGAGTCAATATATCAAAATTTACTCATCAAATTGGTAAAAAAAATCAAAAAAGGTCCACAAAAATAACAGTAAACAGTAAATTTAGACAAAGATAAGAATTATTTACCTATTGATCAAGAGGGATCCATTGGAGCTCAAGATCTAAATCTCCAGATTCCACGTTCTGAAGCTTGAGCAAAACCTCCTGTTTAACCTTGCCATCTACAATACTGACGGTGCTATCCTCTTTAAGAGCATTGTCATGAGATTTGAGCCATTTTCCAATCTGCATATTTCCATACATTCCGGCATCTCCATATGCCGTGGCTGCGGTTATCATCGGCTGCAGGTCAATCTCTGCCTCTCCCATTATATCGTTTGCCGACAATGTATCGTGGTCGAACACCCGCTGCATTTTTGTAAGTTAAAAAAAGGGAAAATCGTCAAATAAAAAGGGAAAATCGACGTCTTTTATTTAAATAGTAATGTTATGTTTACCTTCGTAACATATTCTTTTATTAGTTAAGCTGACGTGTCAAATAATAATTAATGTAATAAATAATTATTTTATGTTAATCAATTACAATTCAAAATATCAGCGTGCACAATAAGAAAGTATAGTAAGAAAGTAGATCTAACATTACTCTTATTTAAGCGGCCAGAAACTCTTTGCATAGACATGGAAAAGCGAAGTTGAGGAGAAATGTTGGGCATAGACTAACCAATTTTAAGGGACCGAAATCCTTAGGCACCGACAACACGAGTTCTTCGTTCCAGATTGGATTCAAGTCGCTCTTTTTCACAGTAGTTTGAGCATTCTAATAGAATGAACAGCAATGTATATCAAGTAAGCTCCAGATTCATCAAAGTGAAATAAAAACTAGGAGATCAGTTAACTGAATTAATAACAAAAGTGGTAATTTGAAGCAAAGTCAATAGAATTATAAAGGAACCAACGTGGATTTTAATTTGTTAGATGACATTTATATATGGCTCACGACCCATACTATTCACTGAAGAGACAAATTTGAACTTCATATCTCTGTTAGGAATAGAAATAATATTATATTTTCAAGGTATTTTAGGAAATACTCATGGATAGTTTTAGGTAGTTTGTAAAATAGTTTTTAGCTGTATTTTAATTTTATGAATTTTTACGTATATTAATATAATGTGTTTTAGTGTGAATATATTATCGTGAGTTTATTAGGCAAAATCATAACAAGCTCCTACTCTAATATCATGTTAAATTATGACTCATTTCATGACCTCAAGTAATTAAGAGTGAAATTTACTGATATTTTAATTTATTGAAACATATCATGATACAATTTCCTCTCCCATCCTTTTCTTAATTAGAGTCAATAATGAAAAATAATATTCTACAACCAACCTGGTTGCCAAGAGTCAAGACAACATTAGGGTCACTTGACATCATATCCCTGATCGCCAAATTTGTGCCTTTAATCACTTTGACTTTCAGTAATCCAATAAATTCTACCATACCTTCCTGCAACCAATCATCGGGATTACAAAAGGCCAGCAAAATCCATCAAATACTATTTCATATTAACAAATGGACTCCCGGTCATGGATAGCTTCCACCTAAATAGTCACTTTAGGATGTATTTAATTAAGTGTATCCTATATGCTACTCTCATCTTGATCACCGAGAAGGTATAAATGAAGATAGCATAAACGAGAGAAACTTACCGATTTCAGGGAAGAAACACTTGTTTGTAGAGAACTCTTTGCAGAGTTTGTTGACGAAATTCGCAAACTAGGTTTCAAAAATTCTTGGCGCTCATATTTAGACCTACAAAAATGCAATAAACAATAATTTAATCTATCCTATTCCCACTTACTGTTATTCCAGAGTTCTGTACTTTCTTTTCACCAGAAATACAGAAAGAAAGTTTCAAATGCATAGTTTCCAAGGAATAAAATACATACTAACCGGATGTATTTTGAACGATCTTCATGGCTAGCATTTGGTCCTGGTTTTGAATATCCTTCAGGAATAAAAGCTTCATATATTGCATTAGCAGAAGCATTTCCTCCAACCTCGGTCATGGCATCAATTTCCTCATCAGACCAATCATCCAATGTTATAGACAGTACCTAGCAGTTTATACGAGTAACATAAACTATACTGCCATTACTATATTGTCTGATACAGAAAAATATTTAATATAAATTTAGATCAAACCAGGTTAGTGGAGAAAGAGAGAGAGAGAGAGAGAGAGAGAGAGAGAGAGAGCAATTATATGTAATTTTACAGAAAATAAACTTCTAGGCTTAGCCTACAGATAAACAAGAAGAAATAGAATATCAGAACAGAATGCAAATTCAGCATCTACCTTTGATATACGAGTTCCAAGGCTCCTGTGTACACCACAACATTTTAAGCATATAAAAACTCCAATATTAGCTGACCTGCAAGAAAAAAGCATAAAAAGATGAATCAATTTAGAGAAATTGGCTCTATGGTACCATACACTTCATATCTTTTGTTATTCTTCGACCAAGAATAACACCAACCAATTTTATGCACTCACTCTGAGAATCTCTTCAACTAAATAGTCATTTCTGATTCTCAAGAATCAAATCGAATACACTAGATATTTCAAATTATCCAAATAAAAATTGAACTCACGCCCATTTAGGATCTGGAGCATGACAGTCTGCACAAAACTGATTATCTTGCTGAAGTAACAACTCTTTTAACCTTCTTTTATCTGCAAAAATAAACTTCGTCTATTTACTTCTGTAGTACTACACTTTTAATTAGCAACACCATCAGCTTCCTTTAGCCTATGCATTGCGAGCATACCTGAGGTGGGCCTCCTGAGTTCCAATGGATGACTACTCATTGCTTACTTTATAATAAAATCATAAAAAATTACAATAGCCTGAAAACAAATTAACAGTACAAGAAATGTGAAGAGCCATCATCAGAAAAAGAATAAAATTTTTCCTTGAATTGATGTAGTATGAAAGCAGAGGAAAAAAATATGTTATTAATTTTTCCTTGGATTCTTAGGAAAGCATAAGAAAATGTGAAGCATATCATACAGCAAAGCATGAATATCCAATGACAGAACGACAAAAGAACTCGGTAATTGACAAAAGTTCATCTGAATACAACCTAAAACAAAAAATGTTTATCGAATTAAAAGAATTTGCTAAAAAATTAATGCAGCTAACGAAGCAACGAGACACCGTTTGGTAAGTTCAAATCATAAAGAAAGTAGTAATAATAAGAGGTACGATTATCCTTCTTGCTCTAATTTTTCCAATATCATCCTTTTTACAAACGACTAACAGATGAAATCAACGAAAAATGAATCAAACATTTCACGCACGCCAGATCAATATTTGAAATAATCGTCATCAAGAGCCTATGTTTAATTGAATTAGGGGTAAAACTAGATTAGAGGAGCCGAAAAATCGGTGAAAAAAGCATAGAATACAATCACATAAACAGTCAATATCCAGCCAATCGGTGAACGAAAGAATGAGAGATCTGCATGGATTGGAAAAAGAAATTCTTACCGGCGAAAAAAGTTGACGAAAATCCCCCCGGGAGATCAAACGTCTTCAACAAACTGCCATTCGGAAAGAGACGGGAAATGAGATCTTTCGGGCTCTGGCACCCATTTCTAAATAAAATCGAAATTGTAATTATCACTGCAATTAACGGTTTTGGCTCATTTTTATTTTAACCTCAATTTATTTTATATTTTAAAAAATTAAAATATAATAATAAAATATATTTTTTATTATATTTAAATTAGATTTTAAATAATTGAGTGAATTAATAATTAATTTTATGATTTATATATAATTTTATTAAAGTTTAAGTCAATTTTATACGATTTTAGAACATTTTTGACCAACATCTCATTTACAGTTTTACGGTTTTTATTCATAAAAATCGGCACCGGCCCATAAATCACGTTTATTTTAAAATTAAAACCAAAACAGTATTAAAACTGACAATTCTAGTCTGATTTACTGTTTTAATTTGATTTTGCTCATTACTAAATAAGGGTGAAAAAATTGAAAATAATTATTTTTTAGTTAATTAATTAGATTTATTATGATAAATCATAAATAGATCTAAATATAATTTCTTATATTTCTTTTTATCGTAAACCGAATTATTCATCAGCTCATCCAGTAAAATTTAATAATTATTTATATTGTAATGTCTTCTTAATTAACTTATTTATATTTTTAATATCATAAATTATAAAAAAATTTACAATAAATATTTTAAAAATTACTTATTCACAGATTAAATTTAATTATAATTGTAAAAAAAAAAATTATCATTATATTTTTTACCTAATTTTAATTATTGGTTCAAAATCCAAAACCAATTGAATCAAGTCTAAATTGGATCAAAATCGATTGAAAAACGAGAGTATAGCATAAGAATTACAGCCAAATAATTACAGGGCGCCCAAGTTTTTAAGGCCAAGAACAACTCCAACACCAATAATGTGGCCCACACTCCCACAGGCCAACGTGTCGGCCAGCGTGAACCCAGCCGGGTCGCCGGTCTGCAGCCCCGACTCCCTCGCCTCCAACTTCAGCCCCGCCGTCGACTTCCGATTCGCCGACGGCGCCAGCCCGAACCGCCCGGCGAAGAGCATCAGACTCGTTGAAGCCACCATAATCTGCATCGTTCAAATCAATTATAGTTTCAATCATCGATGAAAAAAGAGAAGAGGATTAAACAGATTTGATGGAAGAATACCAAGTTTGTGGATGAACCGATGTAATCGCAGCGGGCGCCCAGAGCTCCCTTCCCTCTGGTTCGACTCGCCGGAAATGTCACCTGAATAAAAAAATTATCATTTTTTCGGCAGCCGTCGACCGTCCGATCAGCGACGGAGGGTTCTGAGAGGAGACTTACCAGGCCTCTGGCCGGAGCTGGTGAAACTTTGGAGGTTAAACCGGTGAACTGTGGGATCGAAGTCATCGTTGTGGTGGAAGCCATCTTTGTCTTTCTCTCTCTATAAATGTCACCAATAATGTTTCTCTCTCTCTATAAATGAAGCTACAAGATACACTTAGATACTTGGTTCTTACGTGTCAATTTTCTATTGGATTTCTTCAGTTGGATAAGGTTTTTGAGTTCGTCAAAAATTGCCACGTAATTTATGGGCACAATTGCAAAAAATTATATTTTTACTGCACTAATATTTACTATATTTAACATTTATTATAATTATCGCACTGAGCTAAATATTAGGAGTGGACACATGCTCGATCGATCATGTTAATGTTGATCGGTTAACCGACCAATGGGATTATCGTTCTATTAAAATTAGATCGGAAATTAATTTTTCAAATCTAGGAATTGATTTATATGACTTAAACAATTAGTAATATATAGTTTAAAGTATTTTTATTGTATTAATATTTAAAAATATATAGTTTGGGCTAGATTTTTGGTATTTTTGGGGTATGATCTTATTTTTAACTAGTTTTAGCACCGACGAATTAGATTTTGACTAGTTTTAGATTATAAACCGACTTTGAACTGCCAGTTTGAGCTGATTTTTATTTTCGCGTTTATTTTAAAAATAAATAACAAGGGGATAAGAGAATTTAGGAGGGACATGAATGGAGTAAATGTAGACTTAATGGAATGATTTTGATTTTGATTTAATTCTTGGGAAGACCTAATAAAATTGAAAATCAAAGTTTCAATTTACTTGTATTTGATTCAAAGATGACTTTTTTAAAGTCGTTTTGTTGTTTGATAGAGCAATATCACGAGAATTATCTTTAAATTTGTAAAAATTTCTAACGTATTAATATTTAATGAACTTTTTTTATTTTCTACCTCTAAAAAATTATATAATTGTAGAAAATTTAAATTTTTTTTAAAATATTATTTTTTAATATTATAAATATGTAATAAAAATTAAAATTTTGAATAACATTGACATGCTGCACCATATTAGGTGGTGGCTGGTGTACTATGTTTGTTTGTTTTATTGTTGTCAGCACAGACATAACTCAGTTGTTCTGAGGATGATAGATTTAGAAGCAGAGAGATATGGTTCGATGCTTGGTGATCGTAGTGTGAGAGTTTAATCTTTCAATGTGAGATTGTTCTTTATGGAAGATAGATCAGTCTCCTATCTCTGGGCCACTGAGTCACCGTGATTTAATCTCCTCACAAACAGTCGGGCTAGAGTGTGACGGCCTTGGGGCGAGGGTTTCGCCTTTTTTGGAAGCAGTGTAATATGTTTGTTAATTTTTGAAGTTTGACGATGAATTTATAAAAAAATTAATAATTTGATTTCGCATTTAAATTCAAACCACGTGCTCGAAAGCCATTTGTCCACGTCAGCTATTCGGCTGTGCACGGCGGGTTTACATAAAAACGCCGTCAACCGATGCCGCTCATCTCTCTCCCGCCCCGGCCGCCTTGGGAGCAGCCCTAGATATCGAATCATTCTCTCCGATAAAATCCGTCTCGTCTCAGTCGGTAATTTCCCGTCGGAACGGCGATTATGAATGTTGAAGTTGTGATTTCTTCCTAGCAAGTTTTCGATTGCCGTATCGAGCTTCTCTCTGGTAATTATCCGACTACTGCGCTTAGTTTGCTCTGTACTTGTTCTTTTCTTGCGAACTTTTGGATTCTCGCTTGATAATTTTTTCCTCCTAGTTCGTATGTTTCTTTTTCCCTTTCGGTGGACTTTACTTCGTGCGGGTTGTAATTTTTACGTATAGGGTTGAAATCGTTTGCTTGTTCTAGGTTTGGAATTTTCGGGATTTAATTCGGTTTTATCGTGGTGTTAGTTGATGCTATGGTTTAATATGGTTTTTGGTTATTTTTATGCGATGGGAGCTTGGGGCTAAATTATTTCTTTGTTGATTATAGGATTGATAGATAATTGTTTTGCCGATGCTTTTGTTATCAATGAATTCATTGAGAACATTTGAAGACTCTGCCTTGACTAGCTAATGGAGTTTGTTTACGCATGTAGTTGAGGAACAAAGTCATACAGTTAAATATTGCTTAAAATTCCTTTCGGTTTTTGCTCTAGTTTTTTTCAATCAAGTTATTCTAGGTTGAATGACTGCAAAGAGCTTACCTTATTCAACTTTTGTAAACATATTTTTTGTGGAGATAAGTTGAATGCTTTCTTTATGGTAAAATTACTTATTACACTTCTATATGATGGTAATACCGGGTTTAAGGCATTGGTAGCCTAGAAAATTCAAATTTTGATTTTGATTTTAACGATTTAAAAGATGTTGCTTGGCTAGCGAATGCACATTTTCAATTGCAATTATGTTTTGTAGCCGCTATCTTTAATTTCTGTCCTCTTTTTCGTGCATGGTCTGTGGAATACTGTTTTTCATTTACTGTTTATTTTACCGGTTTGTGTGCAGGATTAATATAAATTTGGTATGTTGACTAAATTCACACTTCCATGCTTTATTAATAGTTAAGAGGTAATGGAAAATTTGGATTTTGTATGCTTCAATATCCTAGGTTATATTATTCATTGATGGATTGCCCAATGAAATACCCGGTGTTTTCACCTTCTGCCTATCTGTGATTTTATTGATCATTAAAAAAAATTATTACACCACCTTGGTATGGGGCTATGTCAGTGGATTCGAAGGACCATGTGCTGGTGTTCCGCAGCATAAATCTTTTTTTTTAATATAGCCAGTATTTATCAAAATGTTGGTGGGTAGCTTTTGTTCATTAATGTATGTTTGAGAGAGTATTATGAATGTCTTTAATAACTTTTGTATCCACATTTATTTTGTTGCAGATTTTTGAACATTGCACAGCATTTTATTGCCTTGTTGACAGTCTTGACATGCCTAAGGAGAGAAGGGATCGCTCTGTGTCTCATGATAGGTATGGAGGACCTCCATTCAAATGCGGGACTAGTCATCATAATAGGCAACCTTCACCGAAGATCCCCTCCCAAACAGATGATAATTTCAACGAATGGGAAGAAGCTAGGTGTTCTGTATGCATGGAACATCCTCACAATGCCGTGCTACTTATGTGTTCATCCCATGATAAAGGCTGCCGTTCGTACATGTGTGATACGAGCCGTCGACACTCGAACTGTCTAGACCAATTCCGCAAGTCATTTGCTGAATCCTCATCTACTATTTCTGCTGGTGAAAATATACGGCCCTTGCCTGAAAATTCTTCTCTTACACAGCCTTCTGAATTGCCAGCACAAAGTCTCCTAGATGAAACACATCATACTGCCAATAACATCTCATTTGAAAATCAGTCACATCCGAAATTAGTATGCCCTCTCTGCCGAGGAACAATAAAGAAGTGGATTGTTAATGAACCAGCCCGTCATTTCATGAATGCAAAACCAAGATGTTGTTCATGTGAGACTTGTAGTTTCATCGGAAATTACACGAATTTGAGGAAACATGCAAGGCAAGAGCACCCTCTAGTCCGTCCTTCGGAGGCTGCTCCAGAGAGGCAGCGCACTTGGAGGAGGATGGAGAGGCAGAGGGATATAGGGGACCTTCTTAGCACACTTCAATCTTCATTTGGTTCCGATGGGGTCGATGAAAGTGTTTTACCGATCGACGATGGAGGTTGGTTGACGGTTTTTTTCCTCTTTCGAGTTCTTCGGCCCGAATCGAGTACGAGGAGTAGCAGCTGGTCGGGCACCTCTAGAGTCCGAGCACAGTCGAGTTTCAGAAGAAGATCGACGAGACTATGGGGAGAGAGTTATGAGGTGGAAACTGAATCTTCTCCTAGGGATGATGAAGACAATGATCAGTCGGACGATGGGTTTGGTCGGAGGAGGCGGAGGCTCAGGCGGAATCTTCGACAAACGACACCGGACGATGACCTGCCATAGTAAGTCAAAGCCTGGCAGGTTAGTTTTGATAACCATATACAGCTTATACATGAAAAGTTATCCATTTTAGTTTTGATTATTTAGCTGTGATTTTGCTAAGGTTAATGTCAGGTTTACATTTTTAATATATTTTATTATTATACATGTTGATATGTCGAATCATGATTTATACAATAAATATAATAAATAATTAATACGTTAAATGAACTTTTAACTATATCAATCACAACTTGATTTATCAGCGTATGCAATAAGAAGATATAATAAGAAAGTAAATCTAACATTATTTATTTTATAATTACATAAAAAATATAGCATTCAAAAAATGGCATGGTCCCAACTAAGTTATTCCTTTTGCCAATACAGAATTGGTCGATCTTTCGAAGGGCTCGGTTCATATGGACGGATCTTTGATCAAGGTATTGTAATGTGACGAAGAAATTTGAAAACTAACACTTTAATTGTTGAAATACTTTCAATGAATCAAGAATTTACAAACAGATTCTTCTACGATTTTTCCAATTAACCGAGTGTGTGAATTTGATTTTTAATATTTTTTCGTGAGCTCTAACTTCTGTAATTTAGATGTCCGATTGACCACTTTGGAGCCTTGCTTTGTCGTTTCGAACCTAGTTGATTGTGGGATAGAGTGTGAAACCGAGTTCGAAATCATCGAAAATCATTGCAATCGTAAGACATTATCAAATGAACTACTCATTATACTCTCAATCTCACATTGAACTTTAACGGTGGGCGAGTTCAGACCGGTTCAATTTGGTTTGATTTTTGTCAACCCAAAAAACTAATTATGGTTCCAATTCCCTTAAAATTGACGGTCATGGTTCGGTCCACAATTTTGCAAGTAAAAAATTGTTCAAAATAAACCACTGACGGTCCGTGTGTTAAATCATGTCCTAAAAATGAGTAAAAACTCAATCCAAACTCGTAGCGGATTGAAATCCAACAAATACAATAATAAATATCTCTTATTTTTCTTAAAATTGGATCGAAAGCAAAATTGAACTGTATTTCACGATTCAATTATGGTTTCGATTCCAATTTTCAACTATAAAACCTCGAGTCACGATTCGTTTGGGGCGAAACCCGATCGAAAGGAGTCGCGATGACCTTTAACGTAAATACCTAACTTGTCGGGGAGTCAAAATTATGGTCTAAATTTTTTTTCACTAAAAAGCTAATTTTTAATCTGCAAATAACTCAAATTCGGAGGGCTAGATTGCAATTTTAATATATATGATTAAAATTGAATGGACAGCGCGGATATCAATATATTAGGCTGGACCTGGGACAAGGACGAAGATGACTCCAGCTAGCCCGAGTAAAAAGCTACATGTCGTTTTCACGTCTGGAATGGCCGGCGAGTTTGGCTACTTTTTAAATCGCTAAAAAAATGTGAGGAAAAAGAAGATAGCAACAGCTAAGCCACAGAAATTTCGAAAGACGAGGAGGGTCGGGGGAGAGGGCGAGTTTCAACGAGCTGAATCGGTGTCTTCTGAGTTTGAAATTCGGGGTGGAGCCAGCTTGTCAATTCCCGTTGATCGTCTTTCCCCTTTTGTCATAATTCTGTTTATTCTTTCTGTTCTTTTTTTCTTTCGATAAACCTCTGCCTTTTCTTTCTCATTTCTTGCCGGAGAGGGAGATCTGGCTCTGTAAAAAGGCTTTTCTAATCTGGGTTCGAGGATATATCGAAAATGGGCGCAGAGAGCACTTCAATTTCTGGCCATGAATGTGTGGATGGAAACCAGAAAAAGAATCAGACCCATGTTTTGTTGAATGTCTACGATCTCACCCCAATCAACAATTATACCTCTTGGTTTGGAGTTGGGATCTTTCACTCCGGCATCGAAAGTATCTCTCTCTCTCTCTCTCTCGTCTAGTTTTTCTTTTCTTATGAAATCTTTTGGTACCATGGAAAATAGTTTGATGAAACCTTGTCAAAACTCTACTGGTTAACATATGTGGATTGTTCTTGTGTCTTGTCTGTTTGACCTGGTTTTATTGATCTTTGTATTGATCCGCTCTTTGATCCCCCAGTAATATTGAGCTTTCTAGGTTTCTTCCAAGATGTTTTTCTTCATTTTGTTAAATTTCATGGCGTCAAGGTTGCTTCGATATTGGTCATATGCCATCATCGAATTATTTTGATTTAAGTTTTTTGGTTACAGCCTCTGGTGGCGTTTCTGCTTAAAGAGATAAAATTAATCTTGTATTGAACGTGCACTGTGATTTGTTCTTTAGTTCACAACCAATTGGGTTAAATTAATCTGTGCATGCTAAAATTTGCATATCATAGAGAAAGTGACAGTCCTTGGATGAACACAAACATTGTTTTTCGTTAACTTTTAGAGAGAGATAGATAAGGGGGAGAGAATGAGTGAGTTATTTGTTAAATTTTTTATTTGAAATATGTTATTCCAAGTGATTAAAAGAAGGGGTATGCTACTTTTATCTTATTAGTATACATTCTTAATATACCTTCTGACGTGTCGAGTTATGATTGATACAGTGAATATTATAAATAATTGTTTTACGAATGTGTTTTAATTGTGTCAATCACAAGTCGACAAGTAAGCGTGTACAATAAGAGAGTTGGCTAAAAAAGTGAGTCTATCTTTACTCTTAAGACAAATATTGATTCATATCTTATAAGTTAAAGCAATGGAATTTCACATCCTCTTAACCAATCTTATATTAACCTTCTTGATTTGCAAAAGCAGTTCACGGCAAAGAGTACGGTTTTGGAGCTCATGATTTTTCGGCCAGTGGAGTCTTCGAAGTTGAACCAAGGAGCTGCCCGGGATTCATATATCGATGCTCGGTCCCCTTGGGTTTATCTGACATGTCGCCCACCGAGTTTCGTACGTATATTGAAAATGAGGCTTCAGAATATTATGGCGATACATACCACCTCATTTCCAAGAACTGCAACCACTTTTCAGATGATATGTCCTTGAAATTGACTGGAAAAGGAATCCCTGGATGGGTAAATCGTCTTGCCCGGCTAGGTGATTAGATTTTCAGCTATTGTTAGCTTCGTACTTATATTTTAGAGTAATGACGAGTTTACTTTCTTATCATATATTCTTAACACATCTTCTTACGTGTCTAGCTCTAATTAGTCTATTTAAAGTATATTTAATGTATTATAGCTAAAATAATTATTTATTATATTAATCATAACTCGACATGTCGTAAGCTATGTTAAGAAGGTTAATCTAGCATTATTTTATATTTTAATGTCTTTCTACATATCAATTTGTACACTGTTATATACTTAGTTCTTTGAATGTACAAAACATGAACGGTCTCGGTTGGATGATTGAGAGATAGTTCTTTTTACAATTTGGGATTTGTACTACTCATTGATTTTGAAATGACAATTTTATTTCAAGTCATGAATTCGAAAAGTTCGAATTTATTTTAATGGCTATCTGCTTATCAATTTATACATTTTGTTATGTACTTAGTTTTTTTAATGTAAGAAACATGAACTTTTCCGTTGGATGATTGATTCGATAATGATTGAGAAGTAGTTGTTTTTTATGATTTTGGATCAATCAACTGATTTTCAAATGACAATTTTATATCGAGTCATGAATTCAAAAAGTTTGAACTTTATTTAATTGCTATCTGCTTATGAATTTATACACTTTGTTATGTACTTAGTTCTTTGAATCTAGAAAACATGGCCTGTTTCGGTTGGATGATTGATTCGACAATGATCGAGAAATAGTTCGTTTTACAATTTAGGATTCGGACTACTCAATAATTTTCAAATGACAATTATATATCAAGTCAGAACTTTTATTTTAATGCCTATCTGCTTATCAATTTATACACTTAGTTCTTCAAATGCAGAAAATATGAACTGTTTCGGTTGGATGGTTGATTCGATTATGATAGAGAAATAGTTCTTTTTTTCAATTCGGGATTTCGACTGCTCAATGATTTTCAAATGACAACTATATATCAAGTCATGAATTCGAAAAATCCGAACTTCCGTTTTCTGCTATGTTCATATTTTTATTTTGGTCAATTTAAGGTTGTTTTCTGGACAAATTTTCAGGCGCTTTGTGCAGTTGTTTGCTTCCAGAAAGCCTCCAAGTAACTGCAGTTAAACAAATTCCTGAATATCATGAGTGCTCTGGTGAGTCTTTCTTCACAAAAGCTCTCTCTCTCCTTAATTTGTTTGATTGAAATTTTCTCTGATCGTAGAAGAAGGCGTTGAATCTTTATCTCCGGCCACTCACGGTGGGCCGAACGAGATTGACGATGAGACGAGCCTCCTTTCTCCGGCGACCGGAAATAGTGATGTGGCATTTATTAAAGATTCCCACCAATGAGAGGAAGGGAAACATGATTAGAATTCATTGCAGGCTTTGTTTTTTCTCGTATTATGGTATTTTTTTGGTCGGTTTTTCGGCAAATGTAAAGTACAGATTGTGTTTTAATCGAAGGGAATTCATTCGAGTTATAATTTGGTTTAACCAAAATTAATTTCATAATACAAAATTTTTCTAGTTGAATTCGGAAACTTTTTTAATTGAATTAATAAAGAATTTTGCACCATGAAATAAATAAATTTCAAATCAAATTACCCTAAACCTTGAACCATCGAACCCTGCAACCTTGAAACCCCGAACCTTTAACCCTGAAACCCAAGTCTTCATTGGATTTGATTTTATTTTAGATAAATATCAATTGATATACATTTAATTTTAAAAGCATCTATTAATACTTTAAACTTCTTCCTAATTCTAATTAATATTTTATAATTTAAAATCCACCAAAAACATTAGATCATCCTACTTTCACCAAAAAAACATCATTAATTTGCCCAAACACAAAATAAATCTCCATGAATTCAACTTAATCCACCAGAACAATGAGTGTTTCTTAATTTACAACTACACTTTCCAATAGGGTGTCTAATAATATCGTGTATGAAACAAATAGCTCCTTCTTAGATGTACCTTTTTTGTTTTCAAAACCCACACAAGAATAAGTAGGTACTTTTTTTGCCCGCACGGGCATAACTCAGTTGGTTCAAAGATGGTAGAGTTGGTAACAAGTGCCAAGGTTCGAATCCTGGCAGTCGCAGTGTGAGAGTTGTTACCTCCAATGTGAGGTAGCTCCTTATGGACGCAGGTAAAGGCCTCTCATCTCTAGCCTATTGAGTCACTGTGACTTACCCCTCCACAATCTGCCGGGCCGGGTGTGGGGCCCTGAGGCCGAGAGATTTCGCCTTTTGGTAACAGGAAAGTAGTTTTTGATTCATGAACTGCCGTCGAGCTCCAACTTCGAGGATAACCAACTACAGACCTCGTCCATCTCTTCTGGGATCGTGTAGTGGCCAAGTCTGCATTCATTCACGATAAAATACGTTGAAAAAGGACACTATCTTGCCGAAAACAAAGCACAAGTCCATCTTATATATACCCATTGTAGGATTTGAAAGTCACATCCTCGAATTTGTTCGACCTCAAAGCCCCAGACGACTTTTCACCGAATTTGTAAACAACTACATTGTCACCTGCAAAACACTGACCCATGAGATTCATGTTCGGATAATTGTATCTTATGATGGAAGATAAACTTAAGATAAGTTGTTTTAAGAAGTGAAAATGTGGTGGAAGATAAACTCATTTTCTAGAAAGTAAATCTTTCCATATGTATAATATTGAAAGGTTACGTGTTGGAAACAAATATTTAAGACACTAATCTTTTTTTCATCATTAAATCCATATAAATATTATTGAGTAATGTTGATTTGTCTTCTTATCATACATTTTTAAAATATACGTTGATGTGTCAAATGATGATTGATATGATAAATATATTAATTAATATTTTATCATTTATAACATTAATTGCACTTCAATAGTACCGATCGTTGTTTGACATGTCAGCGTATATTTTAAGAATGTACAATACAAAGATAAACGTAAACTTACTTAATATCATTGTAAGTACACCTTTTCCATGAAAGAGCAATATCGATAGGAGGCTAGCACGACTATTTTAAGAAAATACAATTAGAAGATAAACATAGAATTACTCAATATTATTGTATGTATACCTTTTCCATGACAGAGCAATATCGATAAGGGGCTAGCACGACCCTTTGCTTCGTCTTTACCCTCCATTTTTTCAGCCAAAGTCCTGAAATTATCGAAGAACTTGTCTCACAAGCCATGCAAAATATGAAAGATATACTTGCTAAAGAAAAAGTAAGTAAAAGACTAGCCTTGCGCATGGAAGCCAGCCACTTAATCCTACAACTGCACTTAATTTAGCTGGATATGAACTTCCATTTGCATAATTCCCTTGAGCATAGCACGTGGCAGAATATAGTGCTGTAGCTGCACCCATGCTGAAACCACCAACACCAAGCTTAACTGTAAAAAGAAGGCTACAGTAAATAATATGGCATTAAACTTTAGCCAACCAATTAAAATTCCAATTTGTGCTTCTTTCAGTAAATGACCAAATTATTATCTAGAGTAAATAACAATTTACATCCTACACTACGAGGATTGTTACAACGAATAACTTAAACTTTAAAAGTCGTCAATAAACACATTAAACTTTACCATTATAAACGGACTTCTTCTCATCACATTTTTCGTTAATTTAACAATGTTCATCAATTTAATTAACACATTTTGTTAATAAATTGAAATAAAAAATTAAAAAAATTATAAATTTGAGAAAATTCTTATTTTTTACAAGGTAAAATGAATTATCTAATATTAAAGTTCAAGGTGTTTATTGACGAATACTAAAGTTCAAGGTAACCGATGCAACTACCTCTATAGTTCATGATGTATATTGTTATTTACACTGTTATCTAATATTTACTTGAAATGAAAAATTATGAGGTACTCTTGGCGCCAACATGTATAATCCACATTAGGCGTGGGCGAATCCGACCCAACCCGACGATCCGATCGGATCAGATCAGATAAGGTAATCGGTAAGTATATGAAAAAATTAATCCGATTTTCGGATTGTTGTCGGATTCGAATCTTATCGGATAAAATTCAATAATATCCGAATCCGACAATCGGATTGAGATATTCTTAATTGAGAATCGATCTTCATCCCATTCCCATTGATTCCGACTCTCCAACCCTAATCACATCGCCCAGCGCCGACAAACTCCGAAGTCCTCCTCCTGAACGAACTCCGAGTCAACGTCGGAAGATCAATTTCTCTCGGACTTGCAGGGTTTCTCATGGTGATGATTATCGTCAAGCAGAAATTTCAGTTTTCTCACGGGGAGTACAATGGAAGTGCTTCAATGGTGGTTATTCTGCTCTTTCTCCCGTTTTCTATTATAGTCATTGAAGATTTGAAGCTATGGAACCGGAAGTTGAATCAAAATCAAACTTCTCTGACTATAATCACAGACCAGAATCCGCCTTCAACTGTGTCCAAACAGGCCCCTTCTTCTTCACCGCAAAAATCTGAAACAAATCCAACCCAGGTTTCTTGCTGGAGAACTGCGTTCAATCCCCCAGAAAGAGGCGAAGAATTCACGATTCTGGTAGCCCTCTTTAGCCTGGACATGCAGATTCTCTTCCTCTCAACGGCGTGCGGAGTCGGAGGAACTTTGACCGCCATCGACAACCTGGGTCAGGAACTTTTCTGCCCATTTCTAAGTTTTTTTTGTAAATTTATCGGATCGGATCCGTCGGATTCGGAGCGGATTCGGATTCGGGTGTTTTGAGTTTTCAACGCTAATCGGATCAGATCCGATAAACCGATAAATTATCGGATCTACAAAAATCGGATCGGATTGATCCGATCCGATCCGATGCCCACCCCTAATCCACATAAAACAGCCATTAGAACTCAGATCCTATGTAGTTGATTAACTGTTCTTAACCCATAATCTATGAGCTTAACTATAACCAAAACCGTAAAAGACAACATAATCATACTGCAGTGTGACATTCAATGTCAATAAATAATTTTTTATGCCCTTCCGCATGTAAACAAACTAAAATCACACGCATTGCAAGCAACTCAGGTAAATAAAATTTACCATTCAAACTTGCGTGATGATGAGATGAAAAGCTCTAAGTTGAAAAAGAAATTCTGAGATGGATAAAAGAGAGTGTTTTGTCCTAGAACTTATCAATGATAAAAATTGGCACAATAGATACTTCCACCAGTCAGAAAAGTCATCAGACAATCACAATTAGTCAAAATCATTGTGATAAGCAAACCTAAGTAGACTGGTTTAAGCTTTTTCGACAGATAACTACACAAAATAAGACGCTTGAACCAAAAGGAGAAAGATAAGACACCTAGACGAATAATTAGCAAAGTGCTCGAAATAAAATTGAAAGTGACTGCATAAAACTTGAGGAAAAACCTACTGTCAGCTGGCTCTGTTGATAACAAATTGGCAACATGCATAGCGGAAGCATCCAAACCCTCTAAGTCATCATCAGAGAGATCTCCAACATTAAACCCTGCTCCAAGAATAATAATCTTTCATTGAAATTTATTTTAACAGAATAATAGACAGGTACGATAATTGTGATTCCACTCTCTCACAAACATTTCCTCTTGTTCATTCATCTATGCAGCTTAAGGAAGGCTGTTAAGCAATTTTGAGTACACTTTTCATAATGCTTCTGAAGTGAAGATATTTAAGGGATCTACACTTACACGCAGTTGAAGGAAAGCCACCAAAGATATCTATTGGTTGAGTAGGTGCAATAGGGCATATCCACTTGATCTGTGTCATATATAGTTAATAAATATTTCTTTTAATAGAATAAAAAAGAAACAAAAGCCGCATAGTGCTGATAAATAATCTAAGCATGTCATGCTTACATTTGGTAAAGGTAGGGTCTCCAGAAGCTGGGACCAGCTGCACAAGAGAAAAAAAAATACAAGTAAAGAATATAAGTTTTCCTGTGATTTTTAAAGCAAAAAATTATGACAATTAAGAAGCACTTTTCCAAATTCTCCAAACATATACATGAGAATCACAGAGTTTGTTATTTTCTTAGACTTCGAAAGAAAACCCACCAAATAAAATGATTGAGGGTTAATAAAGGGAAGATGCTGTTGCAGAGAAGAAGCATGATAGAGCTTTAAACTGAAAAATTCAAATACCTTGATCCATTATCACCCAGACCATGGAGCCAAACTATAGTTGCTTGATGTTTGCCCCCCTTGGGCTTGACTACATATGTTCTACCAAACTCATATGACTTCCTAGAAACTCTGCCACCTGA
Organism: Begonia fuchsioides; assembly: GCA_003255005.1. Classification (NCBI taxonomy): domain Eukaryota; kingdom Viridiplantae; phylum Streptophyta; class Magnoliopsida; order Cucurbitales; family Begoniaceae; genus Begonia; species Begonia fuchsioides. Next base: position 96,089 of record QAOC01045332.1, read on the forward strand.
AAGATGTCATGGGGAAAAAGATAAAAAAATTTAACAAGAAGGGTGGTGACAAGGTGAAATGGAGAGTAGAAAAACAAGATTGAAAGCCAATATCGTTATTAGAAACACAACTGACCAATGAAAAGCAGAAGGGGCAAGGTCTAAGAAATAAACATCTATTGATAGATGGAGTGTCCATAATTGAGAGAAAAAAAAACATTTAACAATCATCTTTGATTATAAGAGTGGAGGAATATGCAGGTGTAGAACAAACCAGAACCAACTGAAGGGGCACCAAAACTCATATTAACCTTTCAAGAACAGATGCACTAGTAAAATGGAGATGAAGAGATTGAACGGGACAGATCCTGCAATAAAAGGCAATATTTCAGTAAATTGATGGAACTCAATGAGTATTTGCATTAGACTGGGTCAAGTTTAATATATGATCCTAAGCCTTTAACTAGAGTGGTGACAATTTAGGACCAAAAGGTATGTTCCAATGAACAAATTTTCCTTAGCCACAAACATTTCTTGGTGGCGACTTTTGAACTCAATCCACGAGTTTAGATGGCCAATTCTATGGGCGTATGTTAGCTCATATGCCCAGGCCACGGTTTTAGAAATAAACAAAATTGTCGTTCTATTAGCACTGAGTTCCATTTTCGTTTCCTGAAATTTGACGATTTAAAACACAATGCTGACGAGTAAATCAATATATGTAGATGGCAAGCTCAACAACAGGGAAAAAGCGAAATGAAAAATGATTCAGGTTTCAGAATCGATTAAGAGAGTTCAATGGTAGAAGAGCCAATTCCTTCAAGGTTATTATCGATCCATAAACAAGAAGAGACACTTAATCAAATCGTAGTAGCCGCAATCATGCCTGATAATTCAAATCTGATAAAGAAAACAGATCAAACAAATTTCATAAATCTAAAGACTAAGCTTCTCTACCACACAACATGGAGAGAGATAATCCAAAAATTAAGAAAATCGTTACGATCAACCAGAAAAGTAAGCTCGAAGATTGAATAAAACCTCAAGGCTCGAGCTCTGTGGAGAGACTCGGAGGCTCGAGCTCTGTGGAGACTCGGATGCTCTCTCTCTCTCTCTCTCTAAGCTCGTCCAAATCCGCAGTGCTTTTCTGCAAATATCGTGTTTTTATCCGTAAATATTTTCCTAGTCCTCAATTGCTAGCCAATCATAAATCTAGTTTTAATGAGAGTTCACACAGAGGATAATTACTCTTGATATTGGCTGTCAACTGAGCTTGTTGGGTTAATTTTAGGTCATTAAAGAATAAATTAGGAGGGCAAATTTGGAATGAAATTGAAAATCCAATTCAAATTGTCGATTTTAATCTGATCTTGATTTTAATTTTTAAAAAACCGTAATTTATGAGTCGATGTCGGTCAAAACTGGGACCGTGAGTCAAAAAAGATCTAAAATCTAATAAAATATGACTCAAATACTAATAAAACCCGATATAAATCTTAAAATTGATTATAAATCAGTCAAATTACTTAAAATCTGACAGAAATATAATAAAAATCTAGTATTAATTTTAATTTTAAAAAAATCGTGGTTTATGAGTTGGTTCCGATTTCAAAAATTCAGAATCTTGAATTCTTATTCTTGTTCTATTTTAAAATAAAATCAGGCCGAATCGATCTGTAAACCAATGCGGACTAAATTATCACTAACTACAAGCCGGTGGCATAATTGATAATATATTCAAATTAACTGTAAAAATTTGTTTTAACCATTGTAATTAGTTATTTTTCAAAATAAATTACCACATGGTTAAAACTAAGTAAACAATTAGTGCAAACTAGCCAACATCTTGGTGCCCAAGCTCAACTCGACTTGTTTCACGCTAACTTGCACAGGTTCGACTTTTGTTAGCTGAACTCGTAAACTCACGGAACTACACATTTTTAGAGTTAACTTTGCTCGATACGACCCTAATTATTAAATAATTTTAGTAAATTTTTTAAGTATAACAACTATATATTATATTTTTTGACATATAAAAATAAATATTTTTTTAAAAATATAGATTATATTTATGTAAATTGAAAAAAAAAAACATTTTTCTTAATTTGATTAGTTAGATTTTATTAGGGGTGGGCAGATCCGGTCCGATTCAATTCGATCAGATTCGGTAGGATTGGACCAGGTAAAATTTTTCATTTGATCCGACTTTCGGATCGTTATCGGATCGGATTGACTATTGAATTCAAAGCCAAATCCGATAGTCAATCCGATCCAATCTGAAATTCAGATTGCTTAATTCAAATCGGCCGAAAGTCAAAAGTCGAAACCCTAAATCATTTAGCATTCCCGACTCCGATTTTGGAATCCGAAAATCACCCGTCCCAATTTCTCGACTTCGCTACTCCGAAGACGAAGCCGAGCCGCCTCGCCGACCCTCTGCTCCTAGACTCCGAGTCTCCCTCCAACGACGGCCGCGAAGAACAGAAACAAAGATATAAATACGTATGAAGATTTGATTTTAGATTTGTAAATTATTTCTGTAATTGTAATTGTAAAAGAAGTGGATTAGTTAAAAACGACGAAGAACAGAGGAGGAATCGACAGAGAACTAGAAATTTATGAATTACAGGTTTTTAAAAATCCAATCTGATCCGATCCGATCCGATCCGAATCCGATTTCTTTAATCGGATTCGGATCGGATTCGGATTCGGATTCGGATGACACAAACATCTGAATCCGATCGGATCAAAATTGTTGATCTGACTCAATCAGATAACACCTGATGCCCACCCCTAGATTTTATTGGTCATTTTTTTCAAGTTCAATGGGCTCGATTCTCTTGTGAGAACCCAAATTTGAGGGTTTACAGGAAGAATGCACGTATATTAATATTTTGGGAATGATTAAAATATATTTAAATACAGAAAACATATGTTGTTACCCTACAAACTAATTATTTAATGTATGTTTCTTTAATTATATTTGACTTAGTTCGACGAAAAATTACTTTTATACTTTAATTTAAATTTAGAATCAATATCGATCGATCCCTAAACTAGGGGGATAGACAAAATTAATTACTCGTACTTTAAAAATTATTAATTAATATTTTGAATTCATCATAATTTCAACAGATATTCTGTCGTCATATTTTAATTTTAGTTTTACAGATGTAATGTAATTTTAATTTTCTCAATAATTCGTTAAAATAATAAATTTACAAAAAATCATTAATTAAATTAACGAATATATTAAAATTAAAGAAAAATATAATGATAAATTATTTATTGAAATTATGATAAAATTTAAGTGAAATGTTAGGAATTTTTAAAATTGATTATATTATGTAAAATGTAAATTCCCTTATTGTCGAAGGATTAAATTAATATTTACACAAGTATTTGTTTATTCATCACCTTGCTGAGATGACGGACATGGGAACGGAACACATCGAAAAAGAAGGAAGATCGCCGCTGAATCCATCGCCGGCGCGGGTCGCTTTTTTCTCGCCGGAAAGAGAACGGCCGTCGCCGACGGCCAACAAATCGACGATGATCATCTTTGTATCAGGAGGATCTTCAACGATCAACCTTCCCTCCAGCATTTCCACCACTTTCGCCATTGATGGCCGCATCCGAGCTTTTTCTTGAATGCACCATACAGCTACGCGAGCCAGTCTATTCAGTTCTCTCTCATCGACTTTTTCTCTCTCTAAAAGTCGAGAATCGATTATCTCCATTAATTTCCCTTGCCGGAGTTTATCGATTACCAGTTTCGGAAAATACTCCCATTCGTTTCCGACCGAGCGGATGTTTCTCCGACCGCCGATCATCTCCAGAAGAACCATTCCGTAGCTGTAAATGTCGGATTTCTCTGAAATTCCTTGGTCGAGGAGCCATTCCGGAGCTAAATACCCTTTCGTTCCTCTCGCGGTCGTGACTATTTTGACTTGGTCTTTTCTCAGGAGCTTCGAGAGGCCGAAATCCGACACGATTGGCCGGAGATTCTCGTCGAGAAGTATGTTTTCCGGTTTGACGTCTAAATGCAAGATTATGGACCGGCAATCGTGGTGAAGATACGAAAGAGCTCTGGCAACGTCAATGGCGGCTCTGTATCTCAGATCCCAAGATAAACATCCTCGGACTCGCCGTGATTCTTTTGATTTCGTCTTCTCCGGGAAGATCCAGCAATCCAATGAACCGTTTGGGATGAAATCGTAGACCAGAAATCGATGGCCGGAATTAGAATTTATGCAGAAACCGATTAGGTGAACGAGGTTCACATGTTGAACGCCGGCAATGGCTGCGACTTCCGATCGGAAAGCCTTCTCCCCGTTCTCTTCTCCATGGATTCGTTTCACGGCGACCTGAGTTCCGTCGGAGAGAATCCCTTTAAAAACTGACCCGGAAGATCCTTTCCCCAGCAACGCCATGAAACCATCGGTCGCTTCTTCCAGCTCCTTGTACCGGAACTTGGTCGGAACTCCGGCGACTTTCCGGAGAAAACTGTACTCGATCCGAAGCTCACGACCTTGGGAAACCAGTCTCGATTCCATCATTTTCCTCCTCTCGTTGTACCTTCTTCTGATCATAAGATAAGCAAAAATGGCGGCAATGACTGCAACATCCATTCCACAAAGTAGGAAAAAAGTTCTTGAGAGTTTGAGCAGAAGCCGAGCTGCAACAGTGAAGACGAGGAAGAAGAAGACGGCTGAGAGGCCGATTAGATTAGCTTTCTTGTCCTCCATGAAAATGGAATCCCTCGTCTTCTTCGTCCCTGTCTTCCTATTTCTTAATTTCCTCGGCTTTCCCAACAATGGCGGTCTTATCCGACAAACCAGCCGGCCATAACTTTGACTTCATGTGCATTTTTCATGCTATATTACTACGAGCAGGGGTGGAAAAGGTAGCCATTGATTTCTAGCAGAATTACCGAACCAACAATTACAGAATTGGGTTTTTTTTCGGTTTTTGGTTCTTCTTGGTTCGGTTCCCCTTCGGTTTCTATTCTCAATTTCAACTCGATTCGACTCTATTTTCATGTTTTTTTTTAAATGTGTATAACGAACGCTGCACGTGATCTGATTAGATATGATTTTTCAAAATTAAATGCAATTTACGAACATTATACATCATATAATTAATAATCAATTTTAATTATAAATGACATAGTCTGATCAAGTTTTTAAAGAAAACATAATCATACTAATATATTTTAATTTTAAAATTTTAAAATCAAAATCAGGACAGACCAAAAAACAATAATTAGACTAGAAAATTACGATCTGATCTGTATTTGACCACCCATTTGCATAACAAGCATAGCTTTTAATAAAATTAAATAACTTAATCGAGTTTTTTTTTCACAATAATATCTTATAAACTTTTAATAATATTAATTAAAAAATCAAAATATAATTGTATTTTTAATTATAAATAATAACTTTTGTTATTCTAAATTTAAAATACAAAAAGACTTAATTAACGACATGATACTAGCTGATAATGTTATTGATAAAATAAAATAAAAAACATTTATAACTGGAAGATACTCTTGATAATTATTATTTAACGTAATAGAATAAATAAATAAATAAGATATTATTTTTGTAATTATATTATAATCTTAAATGACAACTCCCTTAACGTGTGAAGCCAAAAATAGGTTATTTGATTTAAAAATGAGAGAGGAAATTACCAAGAAAATAATTGAATCTTTCAATCCCATGACTCATTCTGCAAGCTCAGAAGTTCATCTATCCTTTTGTCTTTTTTAAGGTTCTATAATGACTTTATTACATTGGTACATAAATAAAACCGCGTTACATAATATATATAAATGTGTCACGTTTAATTTCGTTATGGTTCTTAATATACATTATTAAATTAATGTTTTAGTCAACGAATAAGGTTGTTTGGTCAAAGTGAGAGAGAGTTACACACCCAAAATTTGAATAATATTTCACGACTAAAGTTGGGCACGCAGCATATGCGGTAGCCAGGGGTGGGCGTCAAATTGAAGTTTTCGATCTGATCAAATCAACTCCAGAACTTCATCTGAATCTGATCCGATCCGAATTCATTTAAATTTATCGGATCAGATTCGTCAATAAATCTCGATCCAATGCATCCAAATTTCCGAGCATTTTCCAAAGAGAAGGATCCAATCCAATAAGTCTAAAACTATCCATGTTTCAGAGGAGGAGGCAGAGGCAGCCGGTGGCGGTTGTTCATCGGATTTTTTGTAGCTGGTGTTGGGATGGGGGTGCGTCGTCTGTTCTTCGGAGTTAGTCGTCGACGGTGCTCTGAGTCGGGGTTAGTCGGCGGTTGTACGTCCGGTTGTTCGTCGTCGGATTTCGTCTGACGAGGTTGTTCGTCGTTCGGTTGTTCATCGCGAATGCGGGGACGAGATTGCACAAAATTGATAGAGAGCTTGAAAGTTGAAAGTGAATCCCCAATTGAAATTTGGGGATATTTAATCGGACTCGGAGAATCCAACGTTCGGATTGGATCGGATTGGCTTCGAATCCGATAGCCAATCTGATCCGATAACGATCTGCAAGTCGGATCAAATGAGGTATTACTCTACCGAATACTGGATCCGATCCGACCGAATCCGATCGGATTGGATCGGATTGTCGGATATGGATCGGATCCGCCCACCCCTAGTCGTAGCAACACGATAAACGTAATTTATTTTCGTATTTATTGTATAGTTTTATGTGTTTGAAATCTTTTAAAAGACATCGCTCAAAACTTATTCGTGGTTTATGTGAGATCTTGCGAGCGTTGATTCTGTTATTTTGTATATTTACGATATTGTATTGCTTGAATTAATTATTATAATTCTTTGTATTAATTAATTATATAAATTCTTATTTGAATAATAATATTACCATTCAGACGAGATTTATTTTGATGATTATATACTAAGCTTATCTTCGTAACATACTTTATAGAGTGTTAAGTTGTGATTCATTCAATTAAAATATAGTTAAAATATTAAATTAAAATAATTATTTATAATATTTATTACACAAATCACAAATTTACATATCAGAATATATGCTAAAATAATATATTAAAAAAATAAATATAATATTATCCTTATGAACAATTATATATGCCTCTGGCATTTAAATTCACTTTATCTCATCTATTAATAAATTTACTATTGAACTATCAAAATAATTGTAGAGGATGCTTCAAACTATAAAAGTTATCAATATACATTTTGAACTTTATTATAATTTTTATTAAATTATTTTATCATATTTTCGGTAATTTTGATATATCTATCAATTAATTAAGACATTTAATAATTAAATGGTCATAAAGAAGTTGATACATTAGTGCAAATTCTTGTCTTTTATAAAATTAAATGAGTTAAATAAAAATATATAATTATTATTATAGTTTTTCTATTTCACCGATAAATAGTTATAAAAATGTTAAAAATATTATAAGTATTTTTTTATGAAATTAAATGAATTGAATAAAAAAGTAATTTAAGTTTGCATCTTTATCATATATTATTATTACACACGTTGACGTGACGAGCTGCGATTAACGTAGTAAATATTTTAAATAAATATTTTAGTTGTAAAAAATAATTTATTACAACTAAAATAATTATTTAAAATCTCTATTGCGTTAATAACAACTTATCACGTCCGCGTGTATAATAATAATATATACTAAGAAGTAAATTTAATATTATCTTAAATAAAAATATAAAGTTATTATTATAATTTTCAATTTCTCTTAAAGTTATAAAAATTTACAAAATTAACTAAATTTGCTTATCGAATTGACATCCATATTAAATTAACATTGTAAAAGTACTACGTCTAGTCTATGAACGGCTTTAAAAGTTTGAAGTATGTGTAACCTCTGTCATTACTCTCATATTTTAAAGGCTAAATTAACATTCACATGCAATTAAAAAGCTAATCTTAGAATTTTGATATTTGAAACTTAGAAAGATAAGAATAAATTTACATTTATCTTTTTATTATATATTTTAAATATATACACGATAATGTTAAATAAAAATTAATATAATTAGAATACAATTAATATTATAAAGAGTAAAAATAAAATTTAAGTCTGAGTATTCAGAAAATAAGCCAAATCGGCCCTGAGTTTTCGAAAAACAAAATTCTCGCTCGGACGCATGAGGCAAGAATTCTTGCGTCTGACGAGCACAAATTTTGTTTTTCGAAAACTTAGGCTCGATTTGGCCTATTTTCTGAGGATTCATGCCCAAAATTTATTTTTACTCAATTATAAATTATTAAAAAAAATATTTTTTATTAAATTAATTATTATTTGACATAGTACTAGTATTACGTCGTTATTTATACGGTGTCAATAATTTTTTGTCTCATGCGTCCGATCATGCCTTGCTCGGACGCATGAGGCAAGAATTCTTGCATCCGACGAGCACAAATTTTGTTTGTCGAAAACTTAGGCTCGATTTGGCTTATTTTCTGAAAACTCATGCCCAAAATTTATTTTTACTTAATTATAAATTATTAAAAAAATATTTTTTATTAAATTAATTATTATTTTACATAGTACTAGTATTACGTTGTTATTTATACGGTGTTTTTTGTGCGGTTTGATGTTAAAAACTCTCTAACGCAAGAAAGTTTTAAAGTTTTTGAAGAAAAAACCCAAATAGTAATCGCGGCAGCAAAACGGAGTTTTTGGTGCAGCTAATCTCTCTGCAATTCAACAGGCTGGTGAATTTCTTCCTTCCGACGACGAAAAGGTATTTCTTTTTCGATTTTGATTTCGATCATCTTCTGGGTTCAATCTATATCTATTGTTCTGGTTTTGCATTTGATTTACGCGGCTTCTTCTTCCTGATTTTCATCTGGGTTTTGTATCAACATTGTCGTCTGCTATTGGAAATCTTCGTATTTTGCTTCTTGGGTCAGGTTTATGTTCTTGGCGTGCTGTTTGAATTCCACGAAATCAGACGAAACGTAGTAAATATTTATCGTGTTCGGCGGTGTGCTTTTTTTTTTCTTTCTTTCGATTCTGCATTCGATTTCGTAATCAAAATTGAACTGGTAATTAGATCTTAGTAGAAAAATCTTTGAACTGATTACCCGATCTGCGTAGAAAAAAAATCTTCTGGGTTTTACATCTTATATTTTGATCAAGAATTAAGAGGTAAAATTTAAAAACGAGAATAGTTGGAGTATTGATACTATTTTTCTTTGCTGCTTCTGGGTTTCCAATCAATGTTGTTTGATTGCTTGTGAAATTAATTCCTCGGATTATCTTTTTCATATCTTTGATGTGATAATGCAATGTTCTGTCAATCAACTTTCATCTGACTTTGTTTATAAAGAAGAACAATTTTGTCTTTCTTATTTATCCTTAATTTCAAAGCGTATTCAAGTCAACCCTTCTGATTTTTGGTAGATTTCTGCATAGCAAGTATGCGTTCGGACAAGAGGAGTGAAGTAGGATTGATGGGCAAGAAAAAGAAGGTGTCTCGAAAAGCCAAAATGCAGCCTCCTGCGCTTGATGTTTCAAACACTTGGCGATCAGGCGATGTTGTCGAAGTGTTCGACAACGGTTCTTGGAAAATGGCAGTGTTTTATGAGGTAATTGGGAAATTTTGGTTTCTAGTCCGACCCATCGGATCCTCGAGGGAACTGAAAGTCCGCAGAGCTAATATACGAGAAAGAGTTTCATGGAGATACGATTCGTGTGATTCGATAGAAAAGGTAACTCATTGAATCCCTTTACATTTGTTAATCTTTGCTAAGAGCATTAAAATTAAGAATAAGTTTACATTTACTCTCTTACTGGACATTCTTAAAATATATTCTGACATGTCAAACAATGATTGATATAATTGAAGTGTAATTAGTGTTGTAAATTACCAATCACTATTGATACGTCACAGTATATTTTAAGAAGGTACAATAAGAGAATAAACGTAAATTTTGAAAAGTTTGAAATATCTAATTTCACAATTCTCTCTTGTAAATGCAGGATTTTGTAAATAGGATTCATGGAGAAAGTAATGAAAGTTCAAATGTAAAATACGATAAAAAACAGCCACAACAAATTCATACAAATTTTGGTCCAAACGATGCTGATGGAATCACCTGCTCCGTCGGAAGTTGCAGCGTAGCCGGCAATGACATGAACGAGTTTCCTTTTTTCCAATCTCGAGATCAAATCAGAGACGATAATGGTGAATTCATTGCCGAATCTGTTCTACAGGCGGAAGACAAAAATCAAAAAGAAAATATGGCCGTGCTTTCAAAAGGAGAGTTGGAAGATGAAATCCACAAGTTAGAGTTAGACGCATATTGTTCTACGATGGAAGCATTGCATGCGTCTGGCCCGTTTAGTTGGGAAAAAGAAGAACTCATAACAAATCTTCGAATTTCTCTTCATATTACTAACGATGAACATTTGCTGGTAGTGAAAAGTTTGATCTTGGCAAAAACCAGTAGATGAAGAGAAAAAAGATGTGAATTTTTGTTTCTTTTCAAAATTCATATTCCTTTTTCTTGTAGGATAAGATGAAGACTTGCTTAGAAGCAAGAGGAGAGGCTGAGGATTCTCCTTTTTGGACTTTATAACAGGTAAAGTTCTAAATTAGGCTGAATGTACGCATTAGACGTGTCATAAAACGATTGAGGTTTCACTTGTTTTTATTATTTTTTGCATAGTTTGATACTTGAATTAGTTTTCGTATATCGTTCGTTCTATGACAATTTAGTTGCTTTAATTCTCTCTGGTTTGTATCGTTTGTTACGATAATAAGCGAATAACTAAATGCTCTATTACTTAGTCTGAAGTTGTGTTTATGGCTCTAAACATTCATCATCCTTCAGTGGAATCGATTCAAAATGCATCTGGCAAAGTTCGTCTGGATAAATCTGGATTCGAAAGGCGATAATGGGGTATCCCTTTTCATTTCTCATAGTTTCTCTTGTTAATTCGTATATTTTTTCGTATAATTTCTTTTCCCCCTGTCTTGGATTGATCTTTATCGAAAACTTTCCTTTAGTGGATGGATTTTCATATTTTCGATTGCTACATTTGAAATTGTTTAAATTGTAGTCCACGAAATCTTCGGGATCGGCTTGACATGCTTTTTCATGGCTGATTCTTCATGTTTTTGATGACCGAAAACACGGACAGGCTCGGTTCGATTTGACGAGCCATTGGTGGCTCGGATTGCAAAGGATTAAACCCCAGTTCACAATTTTCAGAATCCATGCTCTTCCTTTTGTAGTGCTTAAGTTGAGTTCACCTATTAGCCCTAAATGGACCTTCTTTTTTGAAGCAAGCAACTGTGTTTTATTTTGATATTTATCGTTTTAATATTTACGGTAAATATCAATTCGTTACGATGGATTGAGAAATTTTCCGTGTACACCTTGACTATTTAATATAGTTTTAGTGGACGCCATATCGATACAATTTGTATTAATTGTTTCGAATTCTGTTAAAATTCAACGCATGTTTATTTCTGCTTCATGAATTAAAATTTTAATTTATACCTTGAATTTTAGATGTCGTTTGCAATGAATACTTTAAATTTTAAAAATAATTAATTAATTTTAGTTAATATAATTCATTGACTAATGATGATAAAAAATTAAAAAGATTATAATTTAATAATTTTTTTATTATTTTTTATCAAGTTAACCGAGTTTTAAAATACATAAATTTGCTATCCCGTCATTCTGTCTATATCAAAATTTTAATAAAAATAAATAAATTTGAACTTACCGATTGACGTAAATTAGATACGATAAATTCAAGGTGTTCTTTGTTAGGAAAAATATCTCGATCCATCAACGATAAATTGATATTCACCATAAAAAAATAAACAATAAAGATCGAAATAAAACAAAAGTTGCTTGCTTCGAAGAAGAAGAAGGCCCATTTATAGCTCATGTTAAGCCCATCTAGTAGGCCCAACGGGCTAAGCCCATTAGTAAAGGCTGTTCAAGCCCATCTCAGCGGCCATTCGCTGCAGAGTAGAAATGGATATAACTTAACTCAAGAACTACAAAAGGAGAGCATGGATTAGTAGAAATTAAACCAGAGCGCTGAAAACTGTGAAACCTGGAGTGGGGTTTAATTCTCTGCAATCAGAACCACCAATGGCTAGTCAAATCAAACCGAACCAGTCCGTATTTTCGGGCCCGGAAATATGCAGAATCAGCCATGCGAAAGAGATCTCGTGGACTACAATTCAAACACTTTCAAATGTAGAAATCGAAAATATGAATATCCAACCTCGAAAGCAACGTTCAAGAGCTGTTCATGGCTTTCTTGATCCAGATCAATCTAAGAAAGATAAAAGAATTTATACGAATTAACAAAAGAAACGACAAGAAATGAAAAGGGGATACCCCATTATTGTCTTTCGAATCCAGATGAATCCAGACGAACTTTGCTAGATGCTTTCTGAATCGATCCCACTGAAGGATGATCAATGTTCCGAACCATTAACATAACTTCAAACTAAATCATAGAGCATTTAGCCATTCGTTTATCATCGTAAAAAACGATACAAAGCCAGATTAAAGCAACTACATTGTCATAGAATGAACAATATATGAAAACTATTTCAAAGTATCAAACTTTGCAGAAAAATAAGCATCATTTACATTCACTCTAATTTAGAACTTTACCTGTTATAGAGTCCAAAAGGGAGAATCCTCAGCCTCTCCTCTTGCTTCTAAGCAAGTCTTCATCTTATCCTACAAGAAAAAAGAATATGAATTTTGAAAAGAAACAAAAATCCTCATCTTTTTTCTCGTCATTTACTGGTTTTTGCCAAGTTCAAACTTTTCACTACCCGCAAATGTTCATCGTTAGTGATATGAAGAGAAATTCGAAGATTTGTTATGAGTTCTTCTTTTTCCCAACTAAACGGGCCAGCTGCATGCAATGCTTCCACTGTAGAACGATGCGCATCTAACTCTAACTTGTGGAGTTCATCTTCCAACTCTCCTTTTGAAGGCACGACCATATTTTCTTTTCGATTTTTTTCTTCCGTGCTTAGAACAGGTTCGCCATTGAATTCACCGTTATCGTCTCTGATTCGATCTCTAGATGGGAAAAAAGGAAACTCGTTCATGTCAGAAGCACTGCAACTTCCGACGGAGCAGGTTATTCGATCAGCATCATTTGGACCAAGATTTATACGAATTTGTAGTGGTTGTTTTTTATCATATTTTACATTTGAACTTTCATTACTTTCTCCATGCATCCTATTAACAAAATCCTGCATTTACAAGATAGAATTGGAAAACTAGATATACCAACCTTTTCAAGATTAATTTAAGAATAATGCTATATTTATTATCCTATTGTATTTTTTTAAAACACTCTGACGTGTCAAATAGTGATTGTTATAATAAATATATTAATTATTTTTTTATAATTTACAACATTAATTTATACTTAAATTGCACTAATTGTTATTTGACACATCAGCGTGTTTTATAAGAAGATACAATAAGAGAGTAAATATAGAATTACTCTTAACTTTAATGCTCTTCGGAAAGATTAAAAAATATAAAGGGATTCAATGAGTTACCTTTTCCATTGAATCACAAGAGTTGTATCTCCATGAAACTCTTTCTCGTATATTAGCTCTACGGACTTTCAGTTCCCTCGAGGATCCGATGGGCCGGACTAGAAACCAAAATTTCCCAATAACCTCATAAAACACAGCTATTTTCCAAGAAGCTTTGTTAAACACTTCGACAACATCGCCTGCTCGCCAAGTGTTTGAAATATCAAGCGCAGAAGGCTGCCCTTTGGCTTTTTGAGACACCATCTTCTTCATTGTTGGGCTTTTTCTTGATGTTACTTTCATGTTCATCAATCCTACTTCACGCCTCTTATCTGAACGCATAATTGTTATGCAGAAATCTATCAAAAATTTGACTTGAATACGATTTGAAATTAAGGATAAATAAGAAAGACAGAATCGTTGTTCTTTAAAAACAAAGTCAGCAGAAAGTTGATCGACAGAACATTGCATTATCACATCAAAGATAAGCAAAAGATAATCCGAGGAATTTGATTAAATCCACTGTTTTGTAAAAAGAAAACACCAAACCAAAACATAAAATTTTACAAGCAATCAAATGACATTGATTGGAAACACAGAACTAGCAAAGAAATATGATCCCCCGAAGATTTTTTTCTACGCAGATCAGGAAATCAGTACAAAGATTGTCCTACGGTGATCCAATAACCAGTTCAATTTAATTAGGAAATCGAATGTACAATTGACAGAAAGAAGAAAAAAAACTAAGCACACTGCCGAACACGATAAACATTTACTACGTTTCGTCTGATTTCATGGAATCCAAGCATCAATCCAAGAACATACAACCTGACCCAAGAAGCAAAATACGACGATTTCTAAAAGCAGACGACAATGCAAATACAAAACCCACCTAAAATAACAAAACCCAGATGAAACTCAGGAAGAAGAAGCCGCGCAAATCAAATGCAAAACTAGAACAGTAGATATAGATTGAACCCAGAAGAAGATGGAGATCAAAATCGAAAAAGAAATACCTTTTCGTCGAATGGAAGAAATTCACTAGGCTTTTGAATTGCAGATAGATTAGCTGCACCAAAAACTCCAATTGCTTCCGCGATTATTCTTGCGTTAGAGAGTGAAAAGTGAAAACCATAATAAACAAAACGTATAAATAACCTCAATTACATTGCCTGGTTGCCAACGGCCCAAGAAATAACTTTTTCGTTAAAATACAAATATTCCTCCAAACTATGGTAAATTAACAAATTGGCCACCAAATTTTGAAAATTATCAAATTTGCTACTTTTTTTGTACCAAAAGGCGAAATTCATCGCCCCATGACCCTCACACTCGGCCCGATAGTTTGTGAGAGGGTTAAATCACGGTGACTCAGCGGCTCAGAGATAATAGACTTTTACCTAATATCCCAAAGAGCTACTCCAACATTAGAGGTAACAACTCCCACACTAGAACAACGCATGCGTCGAACCTAGGCTCTTTGTATCAAATTTGCTACTGGCATACGTTCTCGTGTTAGCTCCATCATACTCACCATAATTTTTTTTTTTAAAATTTTATTGATTTGACTAAGCATATATTATCATAAGAAATTTAATTTTTTTATTAAGTATTCACATTATTATTAAAAAATATTGTAAAAAGTTTCATAAATTTTTAATATTTGTTCGAATTTTTATTACCAAAAACATAATATAACACTAAAAATACGTACATTAAAGGAAAATTTTAAAACTTTCAAGATTAACTCTTCTAATATACATATTAGAAGAGTTAATCCTAGAATTCATAATTTTAGTACGACGTACATATTTTTTTTGTAAATTATTCTATTATTGGCGATAAAAAATTATAAGAAATCTTATATGTCCACGTGTACTGACACGTCAGACAGATATCCTACGTGGTTGGTGGATAAAGAGCCACGAGTAACTTGCCTAGGGTTAAACACACCCAAAGCTGCACAAAGGCACACTCCTCCCATGAAAACCCTACGTAAAAATAGTGCGAATACTCAGTTTCCTCGCTATATAATCTTCATAAACCTCTAACCCATTTTTCATCAAAGCATTAGCCCATCTTTTTCGAGCTCAATCTTCTCAGTTTCATCCCAAGGTTTTCGAAATATGTCTTCTCTCATCGCCGGCGCACTTTCCGACCAGGCCACCGGAGAAGTCGGAGGATTACACAGTTACCTGCTGGACCGTCGTATCGAAGGCGACGGAGATGACGATGATAAAGGAGGCTACGACTATGCTCCGGCTGCCTTAAAATAAACATCAGACAATAGATTAGTGTCTGTGTCTTGTTTCTGAGGATTACGATTCTGTCCAAAAAGTAGTATGATATTCTAAGCAGTATACTGTTTTTTCAGATTATTAATTATGAAAATCGAACAATAATAATCAACAAAAAAAAAGAAATAAAAACGAAAATATACGGAGACCAAACTTACGTGTAAACCCTAAATGGAAAGAACTATGGGCATATTGAAAATTAATTAATAAAGAAATCAGGGTATTATGAATTTAAAGTAATCCTATAAACCCTAATATTGATATGAGTTGGACCTAACCAAACTAGAATTCGGACTACACCAAATTCTAACGGCCAAAATGGTTTGGGGTCGGGTGTAGGGTTTATGTGTAAACTCTAAATGGAAAAGAACTATAGTAAGGTTTAAAATTAACTATTAAAGAAATCAAAGTATCATGAATTTTGCAACTCGAACATCAATGCATAGAGAATCTTATAAACCCTAATATTGATATACGAGTTCGACCTAACCCAACTAGAATTCGGGTTCCACTAAATTATAACCTCAAAAATGGTTTGGGGTTTAACATAATAAACGTGTCAAACCCTAGTGGGATGAAAGTAACTTGAATTCTAAGGTTGGCCTTTCATTTTCTGCCCACCCAAGTGAAAGTGTAGGGCAGTCTAGGGCAACTTTTTGTTGAAGAGACACATTCAAAACGACCTTTAGTTTGAAAGATAGGGAGATATGCCTTTGGAGTGAAGGGCAAGATGTCTTTTAAATAACCCTTTCAAACCCTTTGGAGGGCACTAAAATGATGTCTACTTTACGGTTTGTTGCTTCCAAGAGTCACCATGCAAAGTAACTAAAGAACAAGAACGTTGTAGATAAGGTTCTTCCGGATCTCTCGAGCTTATTGATCAGATGAAATGATCGTTAAATTAAGATACGCGTTGTTATTCCACCATGTTTGACTAGCTCCAAGCTTGTTCATTACAGACAGAGAAGGCTATATCAGCTAAACATGGCGTGCTGTGAGGGCTCGGCTCGAGCCGAGAGTCACGAGCCTCTAGCTAAGTGGAGAAGTCGGCTTGTTCGAACATGGTTCAAACCTCTCCCTCCAGACTCCAACGCATTCGAGCCAAGGAAGCCAGCTTGCTATTGAGCCTCTTCTCGGCGAAAGGTTATTGTGTAGAGGTAGGAGTGAGAAGGGTCGGTTTAGTCTGGTTTCTTTATGAAATAGAATCAGTTGCCACAATTTTGAAATTTTAAAATAGGATTGGAGCTAAATACAACTTTGTTCTTGTTTGGTCCTAGTTACTTTCCATATTTAAAAAATATATTATATAAATAAAATATATTTGAGTCGAGTTTTGAGTGATCATGCTAATTTGACGAAATTGACCTCTGATTTTAGCTTCAACTCGGCAACCAGAGCCATCATCTGACCCCTCCACTTAGCATAATCACGTGTTATATGAACAAAACTTTATTTTATGCTCGCACAAATAATAATTCATTTCTTTAATATACAACAAACAATTAAATTGGACAATGTTGTAGCATGTCCTAAAATGAACGAGTTATTTTCAACGCGGGTCATGAATGAATGCAAAAGGGTAGCATAAACTAACAAAAAAGACTAAACTCTATCGGTTTAAGAAATGAAATACTAAATATGGACGTCAAAGTGTCAATTAATAACATTCAATTTTTAAGGTGTTATATGAAAAAACAATCATATATTGAAATTTTAATTGAAAAAAATTAATTTAGGGTGTTTCTTGAAGAATAATTATAGCCGCAAAACTCATATATCTTATAATTTAGGTCAGATATCAACTTATCTTATGAATTATGTTATTAGCTGCAGCTAACACTTTGAACTTTATAAATCCAATACCTTGAACTTTACTCTGATTTTAGGTTAAAAAGATTACAAATTCATGAAAATCTTTGTTTCTCATGAAGTTGATTTAGTTGAATAAAAATGAATTTATTATCACAATTTTTTTCTATTATCTATAAAGTGTTTAAATTGATTAAATTAATACAAATTTGTAACTAAATTGACAAATATCTTAAAAAACAACAATAAAACATGGTAACATGGTATTAATGACTTTTAAAATCCGTGATATAAACGACGTCTACTCTTAATTCAGCGATTAAATTGTAGTTTATAATATGATTTAAGATAAATAATAATTTACACCAAGAATTATGGGACACTTGTAACTGTTATTTGAATTTTTAAAATCATCAATCAACATCTTGAACTGTACTATAATTATAATATATTTTTTTTATCTTAACTCATTAATTTCATAAAAATAAGAATTTTCATAATTTTTTCAAATTTTTTGTTACAATTAATAATGAAATATATTAATAAAATAGATAAATATTATTAAAATTAGAAAGAAAAAAATGACAAAAATGTATATGTTGTAATTATAATAAAATTTAAGATATTTATTAATAATTTGAACTGGTAAATACTTCAAAAGCCTGGGGTAGTTTCGTCTTGATCCTTTCTACTGCAGACTAAAGCTCTTACCACTTAGCAGTCGCGATGGAATGGGGTTTTCTGTCGAAGTACGGAAATGCTTGATTCCTCATACAAGAGGTGATTGCTGATTTTTTCGCCATTTTTGGGGTAGTTTTTCTCGATTGACGTAGGCAATTGTTGTCTGTTCGCTCCTCTCAATCGGGATTTCTGTAATATAATGACAATCGATGATGATAGTTCGATATATGTCGGAGGGCTTCCCTATGATGCTACGGAGGAAAGCGTTAGGAGCGTCTTCGATTTATATGGAGCCATTGTCGCAATTAAGGTCAGGGAATCTATTGTGTTTCCTTTCTCTGCTATGAACTCGTTTAGGGTTTATGCGGGTAATTGGTGCTTGCGTTCATTTCTAGCTATGGGCATGCTTTCATCCTTTTTGAATGATCTTTTTTTATTAGAAACGGTATTTCTACTGGATTTATCGGAAAGCTTGAGTTCCTATTTGTTCTAAATGTTGGTTTCTTCTTGGCTTGCTCTTTTTTTGCTTGTCCAGAAAGCGGCATACGTATGTTTTACTTATTAGGGCTCAAATGAAGTCTTTTCTAGCTCTTGTTTGATTAGGGAGAGAGTGTCTTCATTTTAAGAGTTGAAATGTCTTAGTTCTAATAACTTTTCATTTAATATTGCAGATTATTAATGATCAAAGTACTAGAGGAAAATGCTATGGATTTATAACATTTACAAATCCTCGATCGGCCGTCAATGCCATCAATGAAATGGATGGCAGGGTAATTACTCACCTTGTCGCTTTACTTTACATACCTAGCTCACATCTGATCGTTCTGTGTTTTTTTAAATACTTGATGATTGACACATCGATCTTTTTTTATCAGAGCATAGATGGTCGGGTTGTTAGAGTAAATAAAGTGAAAAATAGATATGGACGACCAATGTTCGATAGAGAAGGTCCTCGGCGTAATATGGGGAGGGGAACTAACTGGAATAGTGATAGAGGTCGAGAAAGAGAGTCTGAACCTGGTAGGTATCGACATAGAGACCGATCTAATGACTGGATTAGTGAGCATGATCGATCTCGAGACCATGATATGGAGAGGGAAAGAGGATATGAACATGGACGTGATCAAGAAAGGGATTTCTTTGACAGAGATAGGGATCTAGACAAAGACTTGGAGGATGATGAACAAGAACGTAGTCACAATCGCGAAACAGACCCAGAACTTGAAAGAGGCTATGATTTTGATGAGGATCTAGATAGGGACATTACCAATGGCCATTCAAAAAACGAAAAAAGGCCAAAATCAAGACAGAATGGGTAGGACTCTTTCTCTCAATATGAATTTTTATATTAGCTTCTCTTAAACTTTTTATTTGCTTAGTTTAAACCGTGGATATCAAGTGTTCTGTAGTTAACAATATCTTTTGGAATGTTCTTGCAAATGATAGCGGCTGAAATGGTTTAATTTTTTTTATCATTCATCTTAATTAAGTTGGAGTATTTTTTTCTATCTATTCTTATGTTAATGACCTCAATTCAGGAACCTTTCATCTGAATCAAATGACTATGATGACAATGAGGTAAAATTATATGCTTGGCTGTCTTAGAAACATATAGAAGATTGCTATGTTGCTTGATGAACTATAGCACTCATTTCTCATGCTCCTAAACTTAGGTAAAAGAGAAACTGCGAAAATCAACTCACAGACTTGAAGAACTTAGGAGGGAGGTATGTCTTCTCCTTTTTGCAATTTGTTTCTCTGCATTATTTGGCAAATTTTGTTTATTTATCGGACAATTCAGTTTCATTTTTTAAACTTGGTCATAGAATGTAAAACTCATACCATTGACAGATCACTCAAATGGAAGAGGTGACAGGTGAAAAAGAAAAACTTGTGTCAGATTTACAGAAAAAATCATTGGTAAATTGCAACTTTCCTCGTGTATACTAAGACGAGTCTGTTTCTGACTGAATTTTTTTTTGATGCAGAAACTGGAGGACGCGTTGATTGCTGCAAAGAAACGTTCTTCATATCGTCAGACGCAATTGATGAAGGTCATAACTTTATTACACAGTTGTCTATTCAATATTTATTAACAATTAGCCTGGGGATTATGATTCCGTTTCTGTGTATATAAATACAGCTCCACAAATGCTTTCTTCAAGTAGAAGATTATACCGAAAGGCTCAGAAGTTGTAAGAAGGATCTTCAGGTTAATGTTCATTCCTGTAAATCTGTGGATCTCTTTCAAAAATCATAATGATAGACACAGTAACTAATTGATCAACCTCTCTCTTCGCAGTCTCTTGTTGAATCCACCATGTTAGATTCTGAGGTTGGAGCTGATATTGAGTGAAACCCCTTTCATTTTCAATGTAAGTTGAACCACTCTTTCTATCATTACAATGTATCATTGCCTTTACTTTAAACAAACCTATAATTATTCAGGATTTTCAAAACTATTCTTTTCAGAAAAAGAAAAAAAATGTGTTCCTCTCAAAATAACATCGTCTTAATTTCAAACGAAAACCGTGAATTTGGCTGTTATTCGAGTGTTGGCACTTCCATTAAATCTTGCAAGCTTCTCGTGCCTTGGAACAATTGATATAATGCAGGCAAGGTGTTGTTAATCAGAACTACTTGGCACATAAGATTTTAGATTAGTTTATCTTTTTATTAATTGTTGATTTGATCTGATCTAAATACTCGAAGTTATTGTTTCAGAATGATCTAGAAGACGGGTAACATCAGTGAGAATAGCAGGACAGATGATGATAAATCCGACCTGCAAAAATTGGTGATGTTTTCTTATCTAGATATTTACATGGTTGTCATTAAGAACATAACTACTGTTATTGCCTTTATTTCTGGACCTCTCCTTAGTTAGCTAGATTTGTCTTGAACTATCTACGTCGGTGATATTGTCGTGTTTTTTTTGTCGTCGTTATTTGTGTTCTTAAGCAATAGTTATGAAAAGGGGCAAATGTTGGGTAAATTCATATCTAAAAGTTATTTATTAATTTAATTTGTTTTACAAACAAATAATATTTTCTTGTTTGTCAAAATTATCGATCTCAAAGGGACTTTAAAAAACCCTAGAAACGCTTATAACCCGTATCACATTTTTATAGTCGAGTGACCTCTGCAAATACATGACGAATCATATAGTGATTGTTTTCATACGTGTATTGATTACTTTTTTAGAATTTACGATATTAACTGGGTTGATCGTTGCATATATTTTAAGAAAATACAATAAAATAAATAAAATACAATAAAATAAATAAATTCAAACTTTTATACTTATAGGACGGTTCCAGAGTCCGATAAACACCCACCTTATTCGTCATACTTTCGGTATCATAACAATGCAAGTTCTATAGCTCATTTTTAATGTTGCATTCCATAATCTCGAAACCAATTGGCGTCATTGGAATGAATAAAAAGTCCCACAACAAGTCTACTACGTTACAAGTCGATCCTGACCCATTAATAACCTACACAAAGTATTAAACTATACCATATTGTACTGAGTCTACATACATAGATTAAGATTCTTCAAACTGAACCATATTTATTAATAAGTTGGGTCAGAGAACCAATAAATTGTCTTAATGAACAACTAGAATAAAGTTCAAATTTAGCTACGATGAATAGAGCAAAAACTAAAAAAAAATTAAAAAATTGCATTTCTAGACGACCCAAAAATACAAAAGAATGCACATGCCTTGCCCAATACCATTTTCCAGAAAACAGGTCTGGGATTTATAAGCACAGCATGCATTCATCGTCCATGGCCTAAAAACTAAACAACCAACCTAGCCAGCATGCATACTAATTTCGTAAACTTGTCGTGGTGGATGAAAAGAACAATACCGGAATAGCTCTAATTAGTAATTACAGAGGCTTCCAAGGAGCATGCTTATCGGGAGTGGGAACGTATATAAAAACTTGACTTACCGAATCATCTGCTCGATATAGGTGCTTTGTATGCTATGCATTTTCCTTGGGAATCACAGCCGGAATTGCAGACTTTTTGGAACGTTTCGGTCTCCATTCGGTCCTTCCTCTTATGATCTCGGCCTTATTTTCAAGGCGAAGCAAATGCTTGCATTCCACACCATCAGAATTACCCGAATTGCAAACCCCGTCGCCAGACACGGCTGTGAGTGATTGAAGGACACTTTCCCTCCCACACTCCCTGCGATACTCCAAAGTCATTGCAGAGAGCTCATGATTTTCCAAGATTGGCTGAGGGGCACTCTGAGAATAAGCGATATTTTCATCAAATCATGTAAAAATACAAGATCTTAGTGACAAAAGATTGAAAACCAGGCTTTGATTTGGTTAAAATATCCCAAATCCATTAAAATTAGCAAATACGAGTTGGATTTGGCTAAAAAAGAAACGAAGAAAATTCAGTAATTCTTGCAAATTAGATCTACCTCAAGGATCCAGCCTATGTATTTCACATTGTTGACGTGCTGATTGACATCTAAATCGCTCCATCTAGGCTGGAAATTAGAAAATTGTGTGATTGAAAATAAATGAATAAAAGAAATAATGTAAATTAGAATTCACGGATGAAATAATGCGTTTGAAACACAGCCTTCTGGAAACGCAAAGGTTTACTTACAGTTAGACCTGACCTAACATAGTCAGCTGTATCATCATCGAGTTTTGAAAGCTTTCTGCCATCCTCTTCCACTATAGGAGCAGAGTTTGTAAAATGAGGCTCTATCTCCCCTCTGACTTCTTCAGGAATCTTAGACAACTTTCTTGTCTCTTTATTCATCATTACCCAAACACTGCATTTTAAAAAATTTACGAGGTTTTATCATTAACTGCTGATATTATCTTTGATATTTCTATATATACATATTAAAGCCATTTTTTCAGGGTAGTAAACGCATATGATAAACATACCAATTAAATACTAGTACAAGCTAAAAGATGCTCAACTTACAGAATCGAAAAAAGTAAATAACATCAAAGAAGACGAAAGCAAAAAAGTCTCGACAGGATATTACCTGGTTGCTTTTGTCAGTACATCACCAGTTTCACAGTCATGAACAAGCCAATCGCGCCGCATGCCATTTTTTCCAGATGCAGAGACCCAAGTGTCTACTTGGACAACATCCCCCCTGAAAAATCACAAGTATCGTTCATCGATCTGAGAACTATCATCATACAATTATTTCTAAAAAGAAATTATAACATAATGCAAGGCCATAAACAAAAAAATCAGGTGGAAAATGAGAAAGAAAGTTTCATTGAGGTTCCTCCGAAGACCAATAAAAAAACTGTTCCGTCGGAAATTTCACNAGGGTTTTAAAAATGAAGGTGAAATGACAAGTGGCACCATTGACACTATATAACATATATAACAAGCTTTTCAATAAATAAATTTAGAAGGAATACCACAAGTTTAAGATATTACAAAGGTAAGATAATGAGGGAGTCAGAATTTACCAAGCAGGATATCGATCTACTGCCACTTGCATCTTAGCAACCACCCATATCAAGTTCTTTTTACACATTTCTGGCGTTGACCCAAAGCCATCACCAAGAAGCCCAGCTGTTTTAACATGATTAAGGGCAGTTTCCTGTAACAAAAACCAAAAAATGAACCGAAAAATAAGACTTTTCTGGTAATCAAGGGGAGAAAATTTTAATCCAAAACAAACACGCGGCCATCTTTTGACCAAATTATCTGATGATGTCTAAACAGTAAATTCATACATTACAAGAAATATTAGATGACTACTTAATATTTCTAGGCCATCTTCCCAATCAATTTCTCAGATAATATCACAACAGATGCCTAAGTCTAAACAAAAAATATTAGATGCCTACTTAACCATACCTGTAAATGATTTAGCAATGTTTCTATAGATGCTGTACGATCAGCTCCAATTTCATAAGACCTGATAGAAAAATTTTGTCTGAAGACCATACCATCGTGCACAATTCTACCCAAACCAAAAGAATCCATTAAAACATCAGCTCTCTTAGGTTTCCAATCAAGCGTCCACTGTTTCTCAGCAGCTAAAAAGATAGTCGTGATAGCAGCAAGAAGCACGCTCCAATCAGGTAGCAGGTTAATGAAAGTTCTCGGTGGAGGAGCTTGCAGATCCTTCTCCAGATTGATACCTTCCATGGATGTTGTATAACCAACAGAAGCGCCATTGATTTTTGGAGGAGCTTGGGCGTTTGCCCTCACATACAAACCCCCAGAAGCAGCAGATTTTGACTTAATCCTCCCAACACTTGCCGAACCATTTCTGTGATTACTGGTCTTTGAGCCAGAATCAGAGGTAGGAGAAGTAACAGGAAAAAGAGCCGAAGCAGCAGCAGCAGCAGCCATTATGAACTTGATAAAAATAGTCAACAAAAGTTGTTCACCGGACTGAGAACTTGTTTTTATTATCTATTCTCCTTATTGATGAAGATTACTGATAACACCAAAGCTTCCTCAACGAAAAAAAAAATCTTGACCCGTCCAGCAAACCACTGCAAGATATATTGTGACCAATCGGAATTAATAGTGATTTAAAAGACAAAAAAAAAAATAACAGTAGGTTGCATCACATTTCATTTCGATAAATCATAACTTCCATTCTAGTTTCTGAAAAGAAATAAATTTAGAATCCTTTTTATCCTCAAGGGATGAAAAACAAAACAGCTATTCAAGACTTGAATGACAAACTAAGTCCCTGATGTGTAGGGCATCAGTAAAAACCATGATTGAAACAGATGATTTCACCAAACCACGAATTAGTGATTGCAAAACTTTCAACGTTACAAAAAAATGATTCAGAAATACAAGTCGAATTTCATATAAAAATATTTTCATAAAAAAGAGAAACATGATAAAGGTTAGCTCAACAAAGCAATATCAAGTCATAAAATCAGCAGGAAAAGCAGAGATCTAGCCTCCAACTAGAAACGAAAAATAAAACTCATGCATGATTTCCGCTAGACATACAATCAAAGCCGACAATTAAGCATCCACCAAAGCTAATTAGAACTTCTACAATTTTAATTTTCGATTTAATCCAGCATATCAAATTTCGTTACTTAGATCTTTCATCATTAAAACTTCACCCGAGAAAAATCTCCAAACTCTCTCTAGACCATCTCATAAAGCAGAACCAAAATCATAACAATGCTCTCACATAGGTCTCCAAACATCCACCACGGCCGGAGCCTAACACTATTCCCGGATCCAAATAAAAGATCGGGGGAAAACAAAGACCTCGTTCGAACCGGAAACGCGGACAAAACAAGCAGTCAGGTAATTGACAAGAACAAGACAAAAAAACTCCCTCACGATCAAAAAATGCAGCAAAGAAGTAAAATCATCTCCACCATTACCGATCTAAACTTCTCCGGCTCTCCCTAGTCTTCGCTCCTAGCCTGGCTTCGAATTCCGCTCCGTCCTTTTCCTATTAGAGAGAGAGGGGGGTAGGGCCAGCGGTGGCGAGTGGTGGTGAGCGGCGTCCAGCGGGCTTACTTTATATAATTCTCTACACCTGGCCCGTCCCCGCCTCCACTTCAGATACTTCTCTAATTACCATTTTACCCTTCCTCTTATTTTATAGTAATTTCATTAAATTTTAATTTTTATCATCAATTAAATGAAATCAAATATTCTTTAAAGATTACTCTAAATATAATATAATAGATAATTATTTATATGTTATAGAATTAAATATAAATCAATATTAAAAGGGTGATTTTTAATGGTGACATGTAAATACTTGAAGTTAGTGGGGGTATTTAAGTAATTAGATTGCTTCTTTTCAAATTTTCATTTGTCCAACGATTTGAAGTTGGGTGGGCCATTCAAAATGAACGGCTGAGATCAATCCATTCGAATCCTAGAACTTGGGAGCAATGAGGCAAATCTACTTGGATTTTAAATTTGGGAAGGGGGATTGCATTATTTTATTCGAAATGACGTTAATGCCCTGATGTGCAACCGGAGCACATCACGGACCTAGCCCCGATGAGCACGAGTGATTTTACTAACTTAGTTGCTTATTTTGCAGGAAACATAGTCTCGGAACTACCTTCCGAACATGATCGGGAACGACCTAAGGTCTCGATCACATGGTATATGACCATTCCCGCCCCCGACGCGCTCAACGAACAACACCCTGAGCACCTATCGACGACCAACGGACAAAAGGTCGTCGACGGGGCTGAAATCATAGGAAATAAGTGGCCAACGTAGGAGAACGCTCGATCCAATCATCTCGGATCCTGTGTTTCTCCCATGAAGACCGAGTCCTCTGCCCATGAAGACTAGAGCTGGCAATCGAGCCGTCTCGAGCCCGGAAAAGGCCGGCTCGTCGAGCCTGACGAGCTAAACGAGCCGAGCCTTTCGAGCCGGCTCTGTCGAGCTTTTTTAAAAAAAATTTGGCTCGAGCCGGCTCGCGAGCCTCAAGCCTAAACGAGCGAGCCGATCCGAGCCAGTCGAGCCTAAATGAGCCGAGCCAAACAAGAAAAAAAAAATTTTGTATATTGAAGTTGTATAACTTATTCGATATTATGTAATGACCAATTTATGCATATTGTTTTCTTCAAGTCAAAAAAAATTTTGCATGATAACATTTGTATGTATCGCCTCCATTACGCAAAAGAAACACGAAAATAATATCATCGAATACGCAACATGTCTTTTACGAATCGAAATAGAAACACTGAAAGCATCCAATTTGAAATCAATTCGCAAAAGAGTTAACAATTAGTACTCATGCATTGTACGAATCGAAATAGAAACACTGAAAGCATTCATTGTGCCATTAAAAAGTAAAATATGTTACAAAAAGTTGTTTAATTGTTCGAAAAGAGTACAAAAGAACGAACCTACTCCATAGGGGTATCGTCCGATGGAGGTGGAGCAGCTGTGGGTGAGGCTGCCGGCGAAGTACAAAAAATTCCAGCCCACTGTCGGTTTTGTGCCTCGTCGAACCGCCGATCCAATGTTGCGAGGCGGACATCCATCGTGTCAAGCCGTCGGTGGACTCTCTAAAATGAATTCTCCATTAAAAGCTTGACGTCTTCCAAAGATGCCTCGATCCGGCGGGTTGTCGAAGGACGACTAGCTGCTGCA
>QAOC01045332.1:137013-168084 GCA_003255005.1 Begonia fuchsioides
ATTTTTGGAAGCCACCAAAGAATGCTCGGGAATTTATTATCCGACTACGCATCTAGTGCTTCCGTGGTTCGTAAGATTGACTTCTACCTTTAAAACATATAAAAAATTTGATGCATTTAATGAAATCGTAACTTCAATGGAATTTAAATTTCACAAATATTGGCTTCAAGTACCTCCAATTTTTTCATTTGCTAGTATTATGCATCCGAAATATAAAATCAAGGGCACGAAGTTGATGCTCGATAAAATTTCGGAGAACCTAAGTTTTGCCCCCGTATGCAATCCTAACACATTGCATAGAGACCTTACTATCTTGTTTGAGACTTACCAACTTAGATTTTTCGGGGCAAGAACTCATAGTTCATCCAATGTGGCATCAACGTCCGGTGGTAGTTCTAGTTTCAGAATACCACTAAATGCTATGGATGCCATTGACGCCCAACTAGAAAGCGACGTGCATTCGTTTGGTTTCGATAAGAGTGAACGCGACGTGTATCTGGACAATCGAGTTCCAATTGCTCGAGACGAGGCCTTCGACATTTTGAGTTGGTGGAAAACCAACGCAGCCATGTATCCCGTGCTCGCTAAAATGACACGGGATTTACTAACACCGCCTGTTTCAACTGTAGCTTTCGAGTCGGCTTTTAGTGCAAGTGGACGCGTATACGACGATCGACGTGCAAGTCTGGCACCGGAGCTTGTGGAGGCACTCATTTGCATGAAGAACTGGAGCGACGCAGTCCGGAGGGACCAACAATGAGTGGATGAACTGGAAGAGGATTTCAAGAACTTGGAATTCGAAGAGTAGCTGTTAATGTGTTGTTCCGGCGACGAGTCGAAGATCTTTTTCATTTCGTGTATCCCGTACATCTGTTTTTTGTTGTAATTTATAAACATTAACATCTGTTCTTCCTGTTACTCACTTTTCTAATGTCACCAAATTTCTATTATTTCAATTAATCTTATTCGTCTGCATGAAATATATCTAAGTGTCGACCGCAAATACAATGAGTGTCGACCGGACTACGTTTGGTGTCAACCGCAAGTATACGAAGGTGCCGACCGCGCATTATAAAGTACGTTAACGGTGTCGATCGGGAGTATACGGTGTCGACCGCAGATCATTCCAGCGTGAAAAAGGTGTCGACCGTATTATACGGGGTCGACCGCATCTCCGTCCAGAGAGTTTTATGGAGTCGACCGCCATTTAATGTGTCGACCGCAGCGCATTCCAGAGTGAAAAAGGTGTCGACCGTATTATACGGGGTCGACCGCATCTCCGTCCAGAGAGTTTTGTGGAGTCGGCCGCCATTTAATGTGTCGACCGCAGTGCATTCCAGCGTGAAAAAGGTGTCGACCGTATTATACGGGGTCGACCGCATCTCCGTCCAGAGAGTTTTATGGAGACTACCGCTATTTAATGTGTCGACCGCATATCCATCGACCTCATTGTAGGGGTCGACCGAAGGTAAAGGTGTCGACCGCAATTCGACTAGAGCTTCGACTTAAAACCCTAGCGGCGAGGGTTTTGTCTTAAGTTAACGAAATCCAAGTGTCGACCGCACGAGCCATTCAGACGTCCGACGAAGGGGCTGAGTACGACCAAGAACAACGCGCTGCAACAGCTAGTCGTCCTTCGACAACCCGCCGGATCGAGGCATCTTTGGAAGACGTCAAGCTTTTAATGGAGAATTCATTTGAGAGAGTCCAACGACGGCTTGACACGATGGATCTCTGCCTCGCAACATTGGATCGGCGGTTCGACGAGGCACAAAACCGACAATGGGCTGAAATTTTTTGTACTTCGTCGGCACCCTCACCCACAGCTGCTCCACCTCCATCGGACGATACCCCTATGGAGTAGGTTCGTTCTTTTGTACTTTTTTCAAACAATTAAACAATTTTTTTTAACATATTTTACTTTTTAATGGCACAATGAATGCTTTCAGTGTTTCTATTTCGATTCGTACAATGCATGAGTATTAATTGTTAACTCTTTTGCGAATTGATTTCAAATTGGATGCTTTCAGTGTATTGTTTATTCGATGTATTGTTTTCGTGTTTCTTTTGCGTAATAGAGGCGATACATACAAATGTTATCATGCAAATTTTTTTTTGGCCTGAAGAAAACAATATACATAAATTGGTCATTACATAATATCGAATAAGTTATACAACTTCAATATACAAATTTTTTTTTTCTTGTTTGGGTCGTTTGGCTTGGCTCGTTTAGGCTCGACAGGCTCGACTGGCTCGGATCGGCTAGCTCGTTTAGGCTCGAGGCTCGCGAGCCGGCTCGAGCCAAATTTTTTTTAAAAAAACTCGACAGAGCCGGCTCGAATAGGCTCGACAGGCTCGAAATGCTCGGCTCGTTTGGCTCGACAGGCTCGACGAGCAGGCCTTCCCCGCTCGAGCCGGCTCGATTGCCAGCTCTATAGAAGCATAGTCATTTAACAAGTGTTTAATGTACTAATGTAAGCCAAATTCTTCACGGGATGCAATCAAACGCTACATCCATATCGTCGATGCTATATCGAAAAAGAATGTAAAAATATGTTACGATAGTTTGATGAGTAGCTAATTTCTCGATAGAACTGGATATTCTGTGAAAACATGCCCCATGAAAATAATGACAAATTAACAAAAAATAAATTAATATGAAATTTAATTCAAAATTAATAATATTGTACTGTAATTACTAAAAATGTGGAAACAAAGCCATGATTCAAGTTGACAATCGCTCGTCCCGTCGTTGGTCGTTGCATGAGGCCATTGCAGTTGGAGCAAAATCACGATGCTAGGTTTCATACGCTTATCGTGTAAGGACAATTTATAAATAAATTTGAATTATTGTTAGATTTACATTATTTGTAAATTTTTTTAACTTACTTTTTGAAATGTCAAATTTTAATTGATCTAACTAAAGTATTTTTGGTATATTGTAAACTATATATAATATTTATTGTATTAATTAAAATTTTAGTAAGATACGATAAGAAAATAAGTTTAATAGTAATTATAAATTTGAGAAGCTAAGATGTTACTCCAATTAATGATATTTGGAAGAGAGGGTCTGAGTTTCAAATAAATAGGCCAATCGAACCTGAGTTTTGGGAAATAAATGTTGGACTTCCGTCCGAGTGAGGGACCGATCGGACGAATCGTCCCTCACTCTGACGCTTTTTTTTTAATAAATTTAACTAATTAAATCTTATCAAAATGACTTGAAATTTTTACTACACATTTACAGCAATAAAAAGACTCTACTCTAGAAGTTTTTAAATTTTTTCGACAACTGTACGATTTACTATAGTTTTTTTAATATATAAACAAATTTTTTTTGTTAAAATTACATACGATAATAAATTTTTTAAAACTTATATCACACACTTATAGCACTGTAAGACAATATTCCTAAAGTTTCGTGATTTTTTTATTGATGTACGTAATTTTAACTAAACTTGTTAGTTTATGTATAAACAAAATTATAGTAAATCGTAACATTATTAAAAATTCATAAAACTTTATATAATATTGTCTTACAGTACTGTAATTATGTGTTACAAGTTTCCAGAATTGTTATTAAAGTATATAATTTTAACAATTTTTTTTTGTTTATATATGAAAAAAATTATAATAAATTCGTACCGTTATAAAAAAAAAGATGAAAGTACTGGCCCACTTGTAAGTTGACGAGATATCTTTCCAACGATTTGATCAGGCTTGATGGCAGATCAGAGCCGTCAAAAAAAGGTGGAGCTTCTTAAAAGGGCAAATAATAAATAAACCCTTAATTGCCATAAATAATTTTAACTTTAAAAATCTTCAAATTTATTAAAAATACAATTAATACATTATCACCATTTTTTATAGAAATTTTAACAATATTAGTTTTATTAAATAATAATAAAAATTAAAAAAGGTTATAAATTTATGAAAAAAATTATCACGTTAAATGATTTAAATAAAAATATAAATCTATTACAATATATATATTTTTAATTTGTCGACAAATCTTTAAATTAACAAAAATAGCCAATAAAATCAACCAGCATTATAAATTATAATAATTTATAATTATTATATATTTTTTCATTTAATTATAATAATTATAAATTATTTATTAACGAATTTTAAATTTTAAATATTCGTGGAGTTCGTACTAGAATTATTATTTGTTCGAAATGTAAAGTGATTACGTTTCTAATTAACTATTTTCAATCATAAATTAAGTTTATGGGAAAAGACCAAACAGCCCATGTAGCGTCTTCTCCTGTTATCCTTTTTGGTTTGTCTTCTCCGGCTATAATCTGCGCCGGAAGACCTGTAGAACCGAAGGAAAACACACCGAAATATGAGCTTTGTCTCGTCGGAAATGAACCGAAGGAAAGAAAACTGGGTCTCATTCGAGTGGATTCACAGATGCAGAGAGATCTCAAAACGAAGAAGATTATTCTATATTCCAGGAAGAAAAAGAAAAATATAAAACCACAACCAGCAGAAGCGAGAAGAAGATAGCTTGCTAATCCGCCATTGAAGTAGCTCATCGTCTCAAACATGATCATCTATATAGAACATGATAATATAAAATTATAAAACATCTCTGAAATCTAGTCTTTCTCTGCCCTTTTTTATTTCACAACTAAAATATTCTTCTTCTACATGGCCGATTCTTCAATCGTTGTATCTGTCATAGTTTGAGAGGGAGAGCTCTCGAAAGAATCAGTAAAATGGTGGCGGCGGAGGAGATGCGTATGAAACTCCGTGAATCGGCGGTAATGGCCCTCCGTATGACGGTTTAGCAGGCGGGGGATTTCCATGCGCGGGGACTGGTGATGGCGGTGGAGATGATGGAGTTTCACAGCCAATCGGAGGAGGTGGAGGAGAGTGATGTACTATGGGCGGAGGTGGGGGAGGCGGAGATGGCGGTGGCGGTGGGGAGAGATACAGGTAGATAGGTGGCGGCAGAAGGGGCGGCGGGGGCGGTGGAGAGAATACTGGAGGCGGTGGAGCAGGTGGCGGAGGGGAAACGTAAATTGGTGGAGGCGGAGAAGGTGGCGGGGGAGGAGAATAAAAGGGCGGTGGTGGGGGAGAGAGAATAACAACCAGCGGCGGAGGGAACACCGGGGAAGACGGCGGAGGCGGCGGCGGTAAAGCAGGCACAGAAGCTTTACATCCAAACGAGCCACAGTCGACCGTCTTGGACAAAAACGACATACATTGCCTACCGGTCCTCTGCAAAGGCCGCTCCGGCAAGCAGTTTCTCCGGTCGTCGAAATCAGAAAGCCCCAAGCACGACGGCGGCTCACCGGAAAAGAAGTTATACGAGAAAGTGAAATTCTGCAGACTGGGAAGTTCACAAACACTGGCCGGAATGTCGCCGGAGAGAAGATTATGAGCCAGGTTAAGCTGCTCCAAACTAACCATACCCCCTATTTCCTCCGGCAACCGACCAAAAAGTTCATTGAAACTCACATCAAACACCGTCAAATTCTTCAACAACCCGATCTCCGGCGGCAAACACGATCGGAACCCATTGTTCATCATTATAATCTCGTTCAGCCTGGACATATTACCCAAGCTCGAAGGAACACAGCCATGGAATTTATTGTTAGCAAGAACGACGACAGACACCGGAGAATTCCCAAGATTCTCCGGCAGCTCAAATCTAAACCTGTTATGATTAATAAATATAGCATCCAAATCTTTATCAAAAAGTTCGCTTGGTATCCCACCTTCAAACTCATTAAACCTCAGATCCAAAAATTTAAGCGCCGGAAGCTTAAGAACCACCGCCGGAAACTTCCCGGCGAACCTATTGTTACTGAGATCCAGCTCGTAGAGCAGCTTCAGGCGTTCAAACTCGTGAGGAACAGAACCGCAAAACCGATTAGAGTTTATGTGGAACAATGCAAGATCCACAAGTAGACCGAGCTCTTCCGGTAAGTACCCAGCAATGTCGCCGTGGTTTAGGTCGATCCCGGCGACAGTAAGAATCCGGTGATTCTCCGGCGCCGGAGCACAGTAAACCCCATTGTAATCACAGACATTAGATCCCACCCAATTCTCCGAAAGATTCAAAGGGTCAGATAAAATAGCTTGCTTCCATGCTTGCAAAGCAATGTAAGCATTTCTCAGCCTCTCGTTTTGGAAAACGAGCCAAGAATCGACTGTCACATTCTTACCTCGATCGCCGGACTCGTCTCTGTTGTAAAGAAGCTGACGCTTTCTGATATACATAGCCTCGCCGTCGGTGAGGCCGCCGCCGTGGCTAGAAACGACGATGGAGCCGCCATTACAGAGGGATACAAGAGAAGAAAGCAAGACAACAAGGGAAATTGCGAGAGTGAAGGTCAGGCTAAAATGGGTCTGCTCCGTCATCTCCGATGACTCATCTGCCACTTTCTCCGTCGCCGGTTACGCCGTTCTGAAGCTGAAAACCGGCAATGAGGGTTCAGTGACGGAGAAAAATGTAGAGAGAGAGAGAGAGAGCTTGAAGATTGAAAAGAGAGACAGATATGGAGGTTTTATCTGGGGATTTTGGCCAGCAATTTCAACAGAAATTCTCCATTTCCGACAAATTATATATATTCTGTTCTCGAAATCGAAAACTTCGCCGGCGATGAGGAACGCTGGCCGGCGAGGAAGAAGTTAGTCATTAATAAAGAACTGACATGCAGTATTAAAGAGTACACTTCATTGAAGATGACGTCAGCATCCTGGTGAGAACTGAGAAGAGGCTAGAAAAGGTAATGGGTCCTACGTTGACGCTCTGCCTGGCTGGAACGTGGGTCCCACTGCATGCCAGCGCGTCAGTCTAAAGTCAGCGCGCTCTACTGAAACCACAAGTTATGGCTTGGAGAAAGGAAAAGGCTAAAAAGTATTCAGACAATTGAGAATATTTACGGAAAGCCCAGATCTCGCCGTTTTTGTGATACATTTTATGTACAGTTTTTTCTATGCGCCGGACTTGGACACGTGTTACAGTAGGTCCACCTGAATATTTTTTTTTGCATGCACCGTCGTAACTCAGTTAATTCAGAAAAGTAAGATTTAGATCAAGAGTCACTGTTCGAAGCCTGCGTTATCACAGTGTGAGAGTTTAATTCTTTAATGTTAAAGTTGTTTCTTGTAAGATTAAGGACGTCTAAGTCGTCCTCGCTTGAACAGGACCCGAACGACTCGACCATGAAATAGATGACCCTCTGTGAAAATTTTAGTTTCCATTTTATATTTTGACAAAATCGGTGGAAATTTGCCCTAAAGTTGAAATTTGAACTACCCAAATTTAAGTTAATTAAATATATTTAAATTATATTTAATTTAACACCCATTTGCCAAGTGGCAGAGTAAAGCCATTTCAAAAGGACAAAATGAAGCACGTGACCAACAACTGCGTCTAGATTAAGTTAATCTAACAATATATTTAATGTTTGATTATGGATTTGTTGAGCTAACAACCCTGTCTAATTTGCAATGTAAGAACATAAATATTAATTATTATTTTTCAGGAAACAATATTAATTAGGCCCCAAAAGTGATGATCAATTAACCCTCAACTTGCCCATTCGAACAAACAAAACTAAAATTGATAGTTTCAATTTCGATCAGTTTGGTTTTAATTTAGGATAGTTTCTGTTTCTAAAATCAAGCAAATAGGACCAGTTAGAAACAGTAAGTCCAATGATGATAGATTGAGTACAAGAGCCTAGGTTCGACGTCTGCGCTGTCCTAGTGTGAGAGTTGTTACCCCCAATATTAGAGTTGCTCCTTATGATATCAGGTAAAGATCTCATATCTCTGGGCCGCTGGGTCACCGTGATTTAATCCCCTCACAAATTGTCGAGTGCGAGTGATTTCGTCTTTTGGTACAAGTAAGTCCAATTGTGTTTCTCACAAGTGCTTCCAAAAACTGTTCTCCACAACAAAAGGGACAGGTAGGTCCGACTGAAGTTTTGAATAATCAAGAAAAGATTAATTTTATATATATGCGAGTTAGTTCTTCGAAAATAGATTCTGAAAGCAGTTTTCTAAATGTGAATTATAAACGAAATAAGACCCACATCCACAAATTGGAAGGTGACGCCGAAGAACACAGACATGCTTACGAAGAAACCGAAATTATCAACCTTGCCTGAGAGCTATCAAATTTTATTTTTTTTTCACATATTCTAAAATTTAAAAATAAATTTAATTAATTTTTTTTTTCAAAGTCTGATTTTTTTTTAATATTTTAACCTTAAAATAGTAAAAAAAAAAATTAAATGAAAAAACATATTATTTTAAAATTTTAACCATCTATTTTAAATAGAAACTACTCAATTTACTATAAAAACTACATATAAATACTTCTTAAAATAATTATAAATATTATGAATAATTAGTTTAATAATGATGCATAAAATATAATTTATTAGACCAACACAATTTATCATATTATCATATAAAATAAAAAAATATGTTAAAAAAATAAGCTGATCAATATATATATCATCTACACATGATCTCAATACCGTACATTTGTAACAATAATCTAAACGAACAAGCTAAATAACCGTGTCACTGATTTCACCGCATATCATGCACGAATAATATCATTAATCAAGCAGTCTAGGCATTTTAATTGTCAATTATGATTATGAGGGCCACATGACAATAAATAAACAAGCCAGGATTGTTTATTTACCTTCCTCTCATGGCTGCGAATCGAGCAGCCAATTCGTCATAGTCAGGCAACTTCGGATGTACGTGCTTAGCCTCGTATGATTTATCGAGTTGAAATGTCGCTGCTCGGGTAAATACTTTTTTCCCCTCTGATGGACCAACTTGTTCGCGAGGAAGAGAAACCGAGCGTGCTGGGAGAGAAGCCATGTCTATTTCGCTGCCAGGTTTCGCTTGGATTTCGTCTGAAGGAGGCGGCAAGCCCGTAAGATGAGTTGTCGGTTTTCTTCTCACCTTCGTAGGTTCGAGTTTCGATGGTTTCTTGCTGTAATGGATCAAAAGTTTTTCCATTATCCTCTCCTCTTCATCCTTTTGATGCTTTTCTTCATCTATCAATAACTGAAGACCTTGTTTTTCATCCTTTCTCGAGTTACTTGACTTTCTCTTCATATCGCCTGGATCTTCAAGATTAAGATCATAATTCGAGCGTGATTTCGAGTGTTTTCTACGCATTGATCTCGGCTTTGGCAAGGGATTTCGAGCTGAATTGCCATCATAAAACTGGTCTTTCTCACCATGCCTAAGATCTTCGTAGTGTTTTGCTCCTTCCCTTTCATGGTTAGAATGACTTGTCTCCAAATGGGGTTTCTCTGAACTTCCAGTGGATCCTATGTGCTTCGAAGAACTTGCAGAACTGCGTTTATTGTCATCACCGATTGTCAACGATGATTCACGATTGGTCACCAGTACATAATCTTTCACTCTGGGACTAGATTTAACATAAGGAGGAGGGAGAGGAAGCTTCCTGGATAAGTTCATATAATCCTCATTTCCTCTATCACTACCATTACTATGCAATGGTTTCTTATCACAGGTCTTTAATGGCTGCTCACCTGCATGACTTGAACCAACTTCTGGTCTTTTATGCCCCGCGAACTTGGTCTTACGTCCATCGTTGGCAATGATTTCTCTACCATTTAATAATATGGTTTCTCCAACTTTCTGTTCACGCCTTTTTTCGAGAGATGAATCTTCAAATTTAAATGTTTCAACTATTGCTTCCTGCCTCCCATTGCCACTTTTGTGCCTACCAAGAGTAGTAACTTTCTTTCCTCCATGGCAATCCACTACCTGGGTTATCTCTACCTTTCCATTTTGTGGCATATTTCCATTACCGGAGGATTCTGCCTTTGATGGATAATTGACCAAAATCCTTCTTGGCAGATCATCATTATCATTATCGAGACTTTGGAATCTTTGCCCACCCTTAGCAACTTTATTTGTGTCATTAAGAAATAAATCATGTTTAGCTCCTCCGAGTTCAGTTTCCTTGCCATTTGAAGTTTTACTTTTATCATTGCTTGCATTCAAAGAAGACCCATAAGTTTTAGGCTGGTCCTGCAGACAGCATAAAAGATTGAGAGCTCATAAGATCATAAGAAAAGAGAGTAGCGTGTTGAATCAAAAGAACAACCAAATCATAGAAAGTTGATTAAACGCAAATACAAAATACAAGCTTAGAGGGGTTCGATCCCTCCTAAGCTCCTCAATGACGGCTTGCCACTCCCAAAAGACTTGACCTAACTTTTCCCTACTGTAATAATCAACTACTATCACATTTATATACAAATCTAATACCCTAATACTTTTGGATTTAGCTTCTCAATGACGGCTCGCCACTCCCAAAAGACTTGGCCTAATTTTTCCGTACTGTAATTGTTAGGATCGTTCTCGGGTTGTTTACCCTGAGATCGGGTAACCATCTCTCGAGAGGCCATTGGGAACTATGGCAGGGAGAGAAAGAAAAGAAAACAATTGAAAACTGAATTGTTTATTGATGATCAAACTCTAAGGGCTAAGACCCCTTTAAATAGACTCGATGACCTACTTGATTAATTACCAAAATATCCTTAGACTAGGATAAGATTAACTAAGATAAGACTTATCCGTAGATTAGGATAAGACTAACTAAGATAAGACTTATCCGTAAATTAGGATAAGACTAACTAAGATTAGATTAACTACCTAACTAATTATAAATTACCTAAATATCCTTCTGACTAATAAAAGACAATTAAATGAAATAACAAGATAATAATCTAATCATTAGCCACGTCTAGCATATTGCTTTCCTATGAAAGAGTCCGTAAC
The DNA here is from genome assembly GCA_003255005.1 of Begonia fuchsioides. Lineage (NCBI taxonomy): Eukaryota > Viridiplantae > Streptophyta > Magnoliopsida > Cucurbitales > Begoniaceae > Begonia > Begonia fuchsioides. The sequence continues at coordinate 147,826 of QAOC01045332.1, forward strand.
ATCACTCCGCTCCTCCGAAAACAGCTTGTCCTCAAGCGCAAAGGAGGGAAACGTGTCTCGAAACGTAAGCATATCTTCCCAAGAAGCTTCCTCCGGAGGAATACCTGCCCACTGAACCAATAATTCCCAGTGACCACGGTTGAGGCGGGTGCGCAGAATACTAGCAGGCTCAAGCACAGAGCGACCCTCACGCATTGGTGGTAAGGCAGTGGGAACTGTAGGAGGCGCACCTTTAAATGGTTTCAAAAGGCTGACATGAAACACATTATGAAGGCGACAATCGTCTGGCAGTTGGAGGCGGTAGGCAACCTCACCAATACGCTCAATGATTTGAAATGGGCCATAATATTTTGGGAGGAGCTTGTGGAGTGAAGACTTCGCTAAAGTGCGGCGACGAAAAGGGTGTAAGCGGAGCCAAACCCAAGTGTCGGTCTGAAAGACCACCTCGCGGTGAGTCTTATCATAATGAGTCTTCATTCGATTTTGAGCCTGGGTAAGCTTCTCCTTAATGTGCGATAAAGCGTGATCACGATCTTGTAACGCTTCATCAACCGCAGCTACGCGAGCCAAACCATGTTCGTAAGTGAGCATAGACGGCGGGGGGCGCCCATAAACTACCTGAAAAGGCGACGACTGAATGGCTGTGTGGAAGGATGTATTATAGCAATATTCTGCCCATGGCAACCATCGGAGCCACGACTTGGGCTGTTCTCCGACCAGACAACGTAGGTACATTTCCATGGTGCGGTTAACCACTTCTGTCTGACCATCGCTCTGTGGGTGAAAAGCGGATGATAGGGCCAGTTTTGAGCCGACAAGGCTGAAGAGCTCGGTCCAAAAACGACTCGTAAATACTGGATCGCGATCGCTCACAATGGATTCTGGAATACCGTGGAGTCGGACAATAGTATCAAAGAAAACACGAGCCACGGATGGAGCTGAATACGGATGTGCCATAGCAATAAAGTGGGCGTACTTGGAGAATCGGTCAACTACCACCAAAATAACCGACTTGCCGTCCACGCGGGGTAAGGCATCCACGAAATCCATAGATATGTCAGCCCATACAATATCAGGAAGGCTTAGGGGCTGAAGGAGGCCTGCCGGCTGTAGGTGTTCAGACTTGTGTCGTTGACAAACTACGCAAGCCGAAACATAGGCAGTAACCGAGTCGCGCAGACCTGGCCAATAAAAGTCTGTCCTGATGCGAACGAGAGTCTTTTGAATGCCCTCATGACACGAATTATGTATGTTAGCCAAGATAGATTGAATAAGTGGCGAGTCAGGCCGAATGTAAAGACGTCGCTTATAAAAGAGCAACCCATCAGAAATGGTCCAAGACGAAGATAGTTCGCCGTTAGAAACCCGCTGGATCAAGAGAGCGGTATCCGTAGACGAGGCCGTGTCTCGACGAATCTCATCCAAAAGAGAGGGCAAGGGCCGCGAAAGGGCTGAAAGCTGTGCTGGAAACTCTGCGCGGCGAGAGAGAGCATCGGCTGCCGTGTTAAGCTTGCCAGGCTTATACTCAACTGAAAAATCGTAGCCCAGAAGCTTGCTGATCCAGTGTTGTTGAGGGGAGGTCGAAATCTTTTGCTCGAGAAGGAATTTCAGGCTGTAATGATCAGTGCGAACAATAAACTTCTGACCCCAAAGATACGGTCGCCAATGGCGGATGGCCTCGGCTAGACCGATAAGCTCGCGCTCATATGCTGCCAAGGAGTCATGTCGGGATGCCAGCTGACGGCTGAAATACGCAATCGGGTGCCCGGATTGTTGGAGAACGGCCCCGATGCCCGAGTCCGACGCATCACACTCGACAACAAATTCGGCGCAGAAATCCGGCATGCGAAGAACTGGTGCCGTGGAGAGTGCGACTTTAAGAGAGTCGAATGCTGATTGGGACTCTGCGGTCCACTGAAAACTGTTTCGCCTGAGCAGTGCAGTCAAGGGAGAAGCCATAATGCCGAAGTTGCGAATAAACTTCCGATAATAACCGGCCAGACCGAGAAATCCCCTGAGTGCAGTGACTGAATTCGGCGTTGGCCACGACGAGATACTGGAAATTTTTTCCGGGTCCACTGACACTCCGGAGGCTGAAACGAGATGGCCCAAATAAGCAACCTGGGTCACGGCAAACGTACACTTGGACTTTTTAAGAATCAGTCGATGCTGGCGTAGAAGGCCTAGTGTACTGCGCAAATGGCGCTGATGATCCTCCGGGGTTTTGCTATAGATCAGAATATCATCGAAAAAGACCAAAATAAAACGTCGGAGATGGTCTGCGAAGATCTCGTTCATAAGTGCCTGAAATGTGGACGGGGCGTTAGCAAGCCCGAACGGCATAACGAGGAATTCAAAGTGCCCATGATGAGTGCGGAAGGCGGTCTTTTCGATATCGGCCGGGTCCATGCGAATCTGATGATAACCGGAACGAAGGTCCAGTTTCGTAAATAGAGTTGCGCCGTGCATCTCATCCAATAGCTCGTCTATCACAGGTATCGGAAATTTATCCTTGACTGTCTGTGCATTCAGCTCTCGATAATCCACACAGAAACGCCATGATTGGTCCTGTTTACGAACCAAGAGTACCGGTGATGAATATGGCGACCTGCTGGGACGAATAATGCCCTGTCGAAGCATCAGCGAGCACTGCCTCTCAATCTCGTCCTTCTGTTGGTGAGGATAACGATATGGCCGGACGACTACGGGATCAGAGCCTTGGGTGAGGCAAATGCGGTGATCACAAGATCGAATGGGCGGCAGGCCACTCGATTCAATAAATAGGTCTCCAAACTCTTGAAGTATCTCAGACAAGTCCCCTGGCGTCGTAGTGGCTGATACAGCGGTGAGTGTTGGGGAAAGACTCGCGGTTAGGGCGAATAGTGTCTCAGGCCGTCCCTGACGAGTGAACTTTAGGGTGAAAGCCTCAAAATCATACGTAATGGGACCCAAAGTTCGCATCCATTGGACGCCCAGCACGGCATCCAAACACGGGAGAGGAATCACAAAGAAATCGGCCGAGAAGCATACCCCAGAAATAGAGAATGGGACGGCGCGACATGCCCCTAAACAACGGACGCGCTCGCCATTGGCCACGGAAACGGACATTGAACTTGCCGAGGATGGCTGAAGGCCCAGACGTGAAGCGGCACATATACTCAAGAAATTATGTGTGCTGCCCGTGTCGGCCAAGCTGCGGAGAGTCTGAGAGTCAAATGTCGCTGCGAGGGTCAATGTCGATGTCTCGGTGGAGCCGGATAGAGCATTGAGCGAAATAGTAGGCGTTGAGCCCTCCGTGTCAGCTGGTTCCTCCTCTTGCTCATCATCTGAATCCATATCGCCCTCACAATGGAGATAGAATAATAGTTTGCATTTATGGCCACGTGAAAATTGCTCATCACAATTAAAGCAAAGTCCACGCGATCGTCGATCAGCCATTTCGGCGCGAGATATTCGCGTAAACGGTCGTCTTCCGGACGGGGGTGGGCCTGATTGTACCTCGGTCGGAGGTGTCGCAGGGGGTGCACTCAAAGGCCCAGCGGGAGGCGCCGAATGACGAAATGGACGACGAGACCCCGTCACAGCCGCTGGTGTAGCTGCAGGTGTGGTCCTGTGCTCAAGGGCCCGAGCTAAAGACATAGCGCTCTCCAACGTAGGTGGATGATGTAACTCCACTTCCAGACGAAGGGAATACTGCAGACCGGCAGTAAATATCTGAATAGCCTGCTCTGGGGTGACTGAGAGTGCCCTGGTAAACAGTCGTTGGAATTGTGCTTGGTACTGTGCTACCGTTCCAGTGTGCTTTAAATCAATTAATTCCCCCAGAGTATTTGCCCCGGCAGCGGCTCCAAAACGGACGATACACGAGTACCTGAAGTGATCCCATGAGAGCTCAGGATTACTAACTCGGAATCGCTCAAACCAGTCATCGGCTTCGCCCTGTAAGTGGAAGGCTGCAACCCCAACCCATCCGTGTAAAGGAACGCATTGGTTCTGAAAATAATGCTCACACCGATTCAGCCATCGGTGGGGGTCTGTCAACCCATCATAAGAAGGGAAATCCAGGCGCGTGCGAATAATTGGTCGTGATCCTTCACTGGGGTATGTGATATACGACCCTGTGACCTCCGGGTCAGCAATAGGGTGATCAAAGCGAGGTGTCGGCTGGGTAGCGATACCAGAATTATAATACTGGTGATGCATACCGAAAGACGCGCTCGTAGGTTGAGTTGTCGTGTAAGTACCGTTTGGACCGGCTAAAACACCTCCAAAAACCGGTGGCACACCCTCTGTTGGTGGCCAAAAAGTTGTTCCGGATGGTTCGAGACTTGGTGGTACAGAAAAGTTCGAATTTGAAGTTCCGTGCGCGGCGGCAAGGGAACCAGGTAGGTTGACCCTATTCAAAGCTGCCAGGGGCGCTTCCGGCGCCGGCGCGAAAGGAGTCTGCTCGGAAAATGGCGTCCGACTAGAGATAGCGTGAGTTCCGGCCAGCTGGCCGGGAATTGCTGCGAAACGCACCGCTGCTTGGGAGCGTTCAATCGGGGGCACCGTTGGGGCGCGCGCGACGGAGTAATACGCCGGTGGGGGTGCGCGTGATAGGGTACCGGGCGTCGGGGAGCCGAAACTCTGCGGTGGCGGTGGAAAGCAGGGAGCCCGATGCGCGGTTGGTGCGCCTTCCGACGTCTGTCCAATCAGGGTGATCGTCGGCGCAGCCTGCTGCCCCGGAAAGTACCGCGTCTGAGGCACGCCCTCGGAATGCGTGGCCGGCGCTGTTCTGGTCGCCGGAAAACTGGAATTCGCTGGCGGCGGCAGGATGGTGTTGTTCTCAAATCGGCTCATCAGGGCTTCGTGATCTCTCTGTGATTGTTTCATCATATGAAACATTTGTTGCATCATCGTAATCATTACTGAAGAACCCTCTCCCGTTACGGACGCGGCCGGAGAATGAGATTCTGGTTCTGACGAGGGATCTGGCTCTGATACCAAGTTGTTAGGATCGTTCTCAGGTTGTTTACCCTGAGATCGGGTAACCATCCCTCGAGAGGCCATTGGGAACTATGGCAGGGAGAGAAAGAAAAGAAAACAATTGAAAACTGAATTGTTTATTGATGATCAAACTCTAAGGGCTAAGGCCCCTTTAAATAGACTCGATGACCTACTTGATTAATTACCAAAATATCCTTAGACTAGGATAAGATTAACTAAGATAAGACTTATCCGTAGATTAGGATAAGACTTATCCGTAGATTAGGATAAGACTTATCCGTAGATTAGGATAAGACTAACTAAGATAAGACTTATCCGTAAATTAGGATAAGACTAACTAAGATTAGATTAACTACCTAACTAATTATAAATTACCTAAATATCCTTCTGACTAATAAAAGACAATTAAATGAAATAACAAGATAATAATCTAATCATTAGCCACGTCTAGCATATTGCTTTCCTATGAAAGAGTCCGTAACAGTAATAATCAACTACTATCACATTTATAGACAAATCTAATACCCTAATACTTTTGGATTTTATCATAATCTAACACTCTAATTTCCGTATAGAATGGGTCTTATCACATGTCTTTAGTTTCTTCATACAAATAGCATATGTGATAAGAAGTTAGCAACCAAATCATAAGAAATGTAGATCATACCTCTGTATTAACAGGGTGACGAGACATCCTCTTCTCAAAGGCCCCTGGATCCCACTTAATTTTAAACTCCAATGCAATATCCCACATTAATTGAATTTTCCTTTCTTGTGAGGCAGGTTTGGAAGCCAAGTTCTCAAGAAACTATAATTAACTAGATATTAGTTACTTGAAACTAATGAATATAGAAATAAATTATTTTAAAGTTCATACATGGAGAAATAAATTCATTTGAAGTCCGTAAAAAACATTTTTTTACCTCCTGTTTCACAAAATGTTCCAAAGAATTTCCATATTTGTCCAGAAGCGTTTGTCTAAGATCACGCAACTCAGGCAAATCTGAAAATCTGGCTGCAGCAAACATTAAAGATGAAACTGCCTCCCTACAATCCTCCGGGCAAGGGCTGTGCAGAATTATCAGAAAACATTACTCCTAATATCTGAATACAAAAAAGGTACTGAAATGCATACACATATTTATAACGATCCAGAGTGATATATTAGTCCAGTTTAGACCACTCAAATGAGATTATTTTTCATATTTAATCTGATCATTTACTCAGTTTTCCAAACTTTCACAAATTTTACAAATGCATCACGCAGCCTCAGTAATATAATGACAATAGTTAAATAAAAACATCATAGAAAGTGATGTAATCTCATCGGATAAATAGATATCCAAAATGATGAAATTCAGACTTTTGTGATCTTAAGTTAATGTGGATTCTCTCACAGAACTTGAATGAACTTTATGATTAAATTAATTCATTGAGCTCATTAGAACTCTAACCTTAGCTTCTGCAGGACTAAAAGATGCTTCAACAAAAAATCGCAGGACTGCTCCACAAAATCATAACAGGAGGAGACTCTCAGCTCAACTAGAAGCCCGTCAGCCTATATTCCATCTCACAGGAAAAAAACGTGTGTTTATGTAAAGTGATAGAAACTTCCATACGATCCACAATATCAACGTATACTTTGATACACAATTAGCAGGATCAGATTCCAAACACAAAGAGCGGACACAAGTAACATAAACGTAAAAACGACTAGAAGCTATCCCCATTTGGACAAATCACTGATGCTATTTCCAAGCAGATAATTAGCTAAACGCGTTAGGCGAAAATCAAAAGAAGACAGAAAATGCGATTATGTTACCCTTCCATAAGCATTTATGTCAAGGCCATTAGCGAGCAGATCGGCGATATCTTTCTTCAGAAACTTCTGCGTAGCATTCCTCTTCCTTCGTATTACATCGATTCTATTCTTCGTAGCTTTAAGCGAAGGTTTACTGTAAAAATTCAAGCAGAAACACAAATCAGAACCGCTAAATCATCAACAGCCCATCCAACGAAACAAGAAAGAAACAAAAAAAAGAGGTAGATCTGATTGCAAACCATTTGGACGCAAATCCTCGGCTGAGTATACCGTCCAACATCTTGAATCTCTTTCTTCACATAATTTTACATCAAATGCTTACTCATACGCTTAAAATGCCAAATCCACCGTCAGCCGAAGCTCGCCTTTCCCCCTCTCCCGCGATCTTAAACATATACAGATACAGAGAGAGAGAGAGAGAGAGAGAGAGAGAGAGAGAGAGAGAAGGAGAGAAAGTTTGGAGAAGCTAACCACTACAAGGGCGAAAAGGAGTTGAGGAATCTACCGTCCAACATCTTGAATCTCTTTCTTCACATAATTTTACATCAAAAGCTTACTCAGACGGTTAAAATGCCAAATCCACCATCAGCCGAAGCTCGCCGTCTTCCATTTCCCCCTCTCCCGCGATCTTAAACATACACAGAGAGAGAAAGAGAGAGAGAGAGAGAGAGAGAGAGAGAGAGAGAGAAGCTAACCACTACAATGGCGAAAAGGAGTTGAGGAATCTCTGTGAAGTGCGTTCGCCTGTTCAAATTATTTCCAAGCTCGTAATCGAGACAGCTAAAACTCTATGACGCTTATACCCCTAATCATTTTGCTTTAATACGCCGTCCATTGCCGTTCTCAGCCTTCAAACACTGCGGGTGTATTTTGGGAAACGAAAGAGTTATTGTAAGCTACAGTTGGTTCTAGAATAGGGTGAAGCTAGACAAATAGAGGCCGTTAGATGTGATGACTTTAAAGAATGACGTAAGAAAGATTCCCAGAGATCAAATGTTTCAACTTCACTGCAATGCATTGACCATCGCGCCGATAATGGACCCCGGTCCCCGACCACCCACGTATTTGTAAAAAATTAGACCTTTTTCCATTATTATATTTAAAAATAATAATAAATTATTTTATTTCAAAATGAACTATGTATTTTAAAATCAAAATCATAAATACAGTTAGGGGTGGGCAAACCCGACCCGACCCGCGGGTCAAACCCGACCCGCACGTTAACGGGTCGGGTCAGGTCGGGTCACGGGTCAATATTTTAAAAATCTGAATGTTTTGCGGGTTGTTAGCGGGTTAGCGGGTCTGTTTTGGTTGACCCGCTTGACCCGCTTGACCCGCAAACTTTTTTTAAAAATTTCTTAAAAAAAATAAAAAATGGGTGATTATCTTCCCATTTTAAAATAGAATTTTTTTTATAAATTTTAAAATTAAAAGTTTTTTTGATATATTTTTTCACGACGGGATTTATTTATACATTTTAAAAATAAGAAAATAGGTTAACATAGANTATTTTCCTAAATAATTTTAATATTAATATTTTTGACCCTAAATACTTTTATTTCTGTCTTTTAATAAAAGTTTTCTTTTTTGTGTTAGATTGTAATTTTAAGGATGCGTATGAGTTGATTTAGGTCTATTTTTTACCGGCCAGAACCGACCCATTCGTTGTTTAGTTCTGAAATTTGAAATTAAAGATCGACCCAAAATTTACAATTTCTGCGGCAAACCGACCCAAAAAAATTTGAGTTTGATGAGGTTTTTAGCTTGGTTAATTAAAAAATAACAAAAAAAACATATTTTTCTGAAAATAATATTCGCAAAACAAATATTACTAAATTAGTTCAAAGAGATATCAAACAAGGAACTCATTAACATACATCCATTAAAATAAAAAACACAATATTATCATCATCTACAGCGTCCGTTTGGATTTGGGTTGCCCATCAATTGAACTCTAATTAATTCGTCACTAATTAATTTGTCTGATTTAGTTCGGTTTATTTTGTTTTATCAGAACTGATCTCACATGTGACGCGAGAGAAATTGTTGCTAATCGCTTAAATTTCAAAGATAACGGACCCAAAATTAAATTTGATAGCTAATTTTTCAAACTCTAAGCTCTAAATTAATTTGAACAAAAAACAATTATATTATCTTAAAATATAAATAATTATTATATTTATTGTACTAATTATATTTTAATATATATATGTGTATAATAGTAAATAATTTTAAAAACTAATGTAAAAAAATATCATTTTTTTAACTATTTACCTTCTTTCTTTTATGAGCATAAACATGGAAAGAATGTGTCTGAATCATTCATCACTGCATAAGAATGCCCGATAATTAAACATTATATTCGCTGTAAAATATCACAGTAAATAAGTTTTCTAGAGCATCCCACTGCAAATGTTCCAGAAATCCTTCATAATTCTTTACAAACCTGCCTTTTATATTCCAAATAACAACCTGCGAAATTAAATTCAACCACAATTGAGAAAAGAGGTGTGTAATCCAAGCATCTGTAAGATTTCAATGGGAGGACGAGTAGCTTTGGATGTGATTATGACTACATGAAATTAATTGCGTTTGAAATTGAACCAGATTATAGAATCGAATCAGAACCGACACATTTGGTGTAGCTTTAATTGGCTTACAATCCTGTTTGTTCCTTAACGGTTCTGCATTATGCATGACCAATTTAGTCGGTTCATTTTCAAGTCCAACATAGTAAAACTTGATTGGCTTTCAATACTTTTTTTGAATTTTTATTTTTTATATTAATTTATGTAAGAACAATATTTAATGAAAAAAAGACCAAAACAAGACCAAGACCGAACCAAATATATGGTCTGATTCTTATTTTTCAATAGTCTGGTTCTGGTCCGTAAATTTTGAAACTAATTTTTTATGGTCTAGTCCTAATTTTCAAAAAACAAAACCGGACTAATCTTAACAACGAACTCCCTTACACTACATGAGAGCAAAAGATTAGAATCAGAACCTGGTGCGAACCCGAATCAAAGTGCCATTTCAGCCTGCAGAGCAGCCAACTCATCTTCCTCAGCAGTTTTCTGAGGAGCAGGACGATTAGGAACTCTACTGTTCGGAACATGTATTGGAGCTGCCGGAGCTGTTGTCGCAGGTTGAAGAAGCTGTTCTTCCAACTCAGCGCCTTCAAGCTCTTCAAGCTCAGCTTCCAACTCATCCTGCATCGACAATTGGATTTAACCTTTGCCGGTTCATTTTGAATACTTAAAGTAGGAAAAGAACTATATAAGTTAGATTGAACCTCGTCAAAGTCAGCTGCAGCGCCGAGAGGAGCCGATAATGCTTCTTGGATTTGTTTCATGTTTTCCATTTGTTCATTGATCTCATCCATCGTCTTATCCACATCATCAATATTCCTGAATAAATGAAAGCATTTATGTCAATCATACTTATGTAGATTAGTGTCAATCTTGTCTAGAAATCGAACGATGATCGCAAGTTTTGCGATTCTAACTTACATCAATTTATAGAGAAAATAAAACTTTAATAAGAATATTGACTTGGACCTACCAGTCTAGATCAAATAGAATTTGAGTCACATTGAACTCTAACAAATCTAAACCGAGCAATCAATATGATTCTCTGTTTTGGCTACTCAGACGTTGATCGAGTAAGATTAGTTGGCTAAGAAGTAAAAAACTGGGTTCAATATTAGTTCTATTAAATTAGGAGCAGACTTTACATTCAATTTGAGAAAACGCCTTTCAAACAAATCCACAAGTAATCAATCTATCAAAATTTCTAAAAGAGTTATTCTCACATACGTTGCTTTCTGCATTGCCTTCATTGCAGCAGCTCCAGTTCTCAATGCATCCACAGTCTCAGTGGTAGCTTTCGCACCTTCCAACATTATCATCTGCAATATATAGACATATCAATAGAACACGAACTATCATACACGATTGTATATCGTGGAATGTAATCAAAAGATTACCTGGTCATGAATCCGAAGTTGGAAATTTCCAAGCTGCTCTATTTGCTGTTCATAAAGCCTTTTTCTCTTCAAGCATTGTATGGCCGCTGAAAAATTATATCACTAACTATCGCTCAGTAGTAAAGTAAGAGAAAAGATCAATTTCATTACTGTTTTATAATACATCTAACTTTTCAAGAACTATTTTCGACTTTAAAAATGCATTATCAACCGAACAGATCATACCTCGTTTATTCTTTGCTCTGGTAAACTCCTTAGCCTTTTCAACCTCTCCAGCAGCTTTTTTCACGAGTACTTTCTCCTTCTTCTCAAGCATTTCCAATGTCTACCATTTGGTGAATGTATAAGCAGTTGATCAACGATTAATACTCCAAAAAGAGTATGCGCAAGCAATTACGATAAATGTCTGAAATTACAATACCTTATCTTCTAGAAAAATGTATACAATGATATATCTATCATTCAACAATTGATGTTTTTAATCTCAATAGCCCAAATTCCTTGATGGTCAATGGTTTCACTTTCATTCAGCTGGGAATTTTTAGCAGCCAGAAAAATTTTGTTTTTTTGCTTCTCTAGAGTATAGTGTGAACGTGAGGATTAAACTCAAACTCATAGATCATCGATGTCAAAGACAGTTACAGAACCATCAAAAGAAAAACTAAAATCAAATACAAGCAACCAATAAATCAAGAACAAGAATAATAAGTCGCGCGATCAATTAAAGAAAAACAAACTCTGATCAATCAAATAGATGTACAAAATCCCAGTACCTCATTTAACTTGTCTAGTGTGGTCAAGGCATTAGTCTCCTGCTTAGGTTTCCCGAAGAGTCTATTAAACATGATCGATCTCTAGAAACCGCACTCTGCAAGAGGAAAACGCAAATAACAATCAGCGGAAAAAAATCCCCAAGTACGAATCCAAATCCCTAAAACGATCAAGAATCATCATTCGATTCCCTCTGTAGAACACTAAAATTGTACAAAATAAAACCTGAAATCGATAAGAGAAAAACGATCTGATGAGGATAATTCGAGCGAAAAACAGGCTAACGGAAGAGATCTACGAAACTACAGGAGTAATTTCAACTGGGCTGCTGCAGACTGCAGTCCAGATGACAGATGAATAAGGGCTAGTCAGCTGCCTTTCGCCTATCTTTCACGTCCATGTCGGATTCGTCGTGTCTATACGTGGCATCACCTAATTGGTTGTACAGGAAAAGGTCCCACCTAGCATTGGATCCCGATAGGGTGTATGGGATTTTGTTCATTGAGTTAGTTGGTTATTATCATTTTATTATATTTTTTTACGTATAATTACATAATTAAATAAATTTAAATAATAAATAATTATTTATATATTATATTGAATTAAATAAATAATTAATATGACAAAAAATTATTTAAATTAATATAATTACGTGGTATGATAAGAGGGTAATTTTAAAATTAATTAGGTTGGATTTGACTGAATGAATCTGGTTTAGAATCGATTTTTGAATTTTAATATAATTTTATATTAGATCAGCTTATATTCAAGGAAAATTTTGAAAAAGAACTTTTATTTATGATTTTGAATTAAATTTTAATTGATTTTTAGTAAGAGCGGACAAACCGACCCATATCGATAGGTAGGCTAAAACCATATCTTTTTTTCTGGTTCTGGTCGGCCTTAGTCATGTACGATACTTGTTGCAGTCTTAAAATTTTAGAAACAAAAAATATGGGTCTGGTCTTATTTTTTTTTCAAATAAGAGTCACGAGTTCTAATTCTGGTTCTATTTCGAAATAAACAATGTCAGACTGGCCCGTGCCCATTCCTAACTATCGGCCAAGACCCACAACGAGGAAGTTGTAGAACTGGTTTAAGTTCGGGTTCTTCTCAAAACTGCAATTCATAATCCATTTACGATTTTAGGAGTTAGGCATTGAGAAACTGAACCATGGATAAAAGGATACCCGAAATCTAGTGAAAAAGCCGATTCAAACCTCAAACAGTCAAATTGACCCAAAATCCAAAAAATCAAACCAAAAACCTTTATAAATTTATAATTTTTAATAAGTTTTTGAACCCAAACAAAATTTGTTTCGGTCCAATCCATTCTTGGGTCCAAAAGTGGTGGGCCGGTTTCTAACAATTTGAAATTGTGGGTCCATCAAAGCGTGGAACAGAACCGAATTAGCACGTGCTCTCTCCTATTTATTATATAAATTAAAAATTGGAAAAGCAATAAAATTGGAATAAATGTTTTTTTCATGGTGACCGTCCGCACGTGCGCATTCCACCTTCGTTTTGTCCATTTGCGATTTTGATTCTCTACTCTACACTGAAACCTTCGTTCCTCCTACACCTTCGAGTCTTCGATCCCACCCGACCATTTCCGTCTTCTTCTATTCCTCCCAGCGTTTCTCAAAAGCTTGGTCGAAGAATTAATGGTTTCCAGAAGATGGGTTTCTTCGATTTTCTTTTCTCTGTTTATCATGGTAATGGGGATTCCCATCTCTTCAAATCTCTCTCTGAGCCCGGAGTATTTAACTCAAATACCATCTGCCTACCTCGATTTCGCCAAAAAAGCTGAGGTTCGCTCTTGGATGGTGAATATCAGAAGGAAAATACACGAGAATCCAGAGCTTGGTTTTGAGGAATTTGAGACAAGTGAGCTTATTAGAGCTCAGCTTGACGAATTAGGCGTTTCTTATAAGTACCCAGTAGCAAAAACTGGAATTATTGGTTACATTGGGACTGGAAAACTTCCTTTTGTTGCTCTTCGGGCGGACATGGATGCTCTAGCTATGCAGGTTTATTTGCCATTTTCTAACTTTTACTTAGCAGTTGTGTGAGAAATTCTCTGAAAATATCGTTAGTTCTTTCATTAATTTGTTTATATCTTATTAATTTCAAGTTTTCTTCCATTGAATACAGTAATAATCTGGTGGGTAGTTCTCATGCTAAATTTTCTCAAAAACGCAATTTCCAAAGAACAAATTAAACTGTGATCTCTGTTTTTTTCATCAATTTTGTCACTGTGTGTGTTTGCAATTTCTTTTCTTTCGTTGATTAGTGTGTATTCTCTTTTGTAAAACACTATTGATTAGTGATAAATTACCAACCGTCTCAAATGATCGAATTAAATTTTATCACTTATATATTATCTTAACATTTCTCATCACATATATGTTTTTTTTTTTTTGGTCCTTACATGTGACTTCTTTTTTAATGAGATTTTTTTTTCTTTCTTGAATATCAAACTTGTGAATTCTAATTCTGATATCATGATAAATTATCAACTATCTCGAAAGATCAAACTTTTGGGATAGTTGGTAATTTGTAAATTAAGCTTCCATTCGAATTAGACATACTAAACATCAAATAAATAGACAAAAAAAAACTGATCATCTCTAATTTATGTAAAACTTATAAACGACTGTCCATAATCTTAAAGCTGGATAATTGGTTGCTGTAAATAGAATGCAATAAAGTAAATAGAATTTGTTGCCTCAGGAAAGCGTGGAGTGGGAGCACAAAAGTAAAGTGCCTGGAAAGATGCATGCGTGTGGGCATGATGCTCATGTTGCTATGCTTCTCGGTGCTGCCAAGGTTCTTCAAGAGCATCGCGACCAATTGCAGGTCTTCTTTTTAATTTTCTGTTTAATGCTCGCCTTTTATCTCCACACATTATTTTGGAATTTCATGAGAAATGACTGCCGGAGAGTTAAAAAATTTCTATGATTTGTGGGAGATTGTGTAATTTGGGTATGACTATTCAATAATTTGATGTCAAGAGTTGTGATAGCAGAATCGATGTTGCTCTGATATCTAATTGATAGGACCTCTGATATGCATAAATCGAAGAACTACAAAAATAATGGACTGAGAGAAAGAAACCGTACATTAAACGATAAACAGAACTTACAAATACTTAGAGGAGGTTGCTTCATCCGAGTTCGTTAATGGCGGCTCACCACCCCTCATTCCAAATAGAATACCCTAAGATATTCCTTGATAACCTCCTCAAAAAAACCATACGTAATTATACCAACTCTAACATAAACCTATTAGCTTAACAAAGAAAGAACATAATTAAAAAACTAATAATAAATTTATCTTTATAGCATATATTCTTATTGCACTGCACATACTGACGCTTCAAGCTAAGATTTGTATAATAAATGTAATGAATAATTATTTTATTTATAATGCATTATATGTATTTTAACTAGACAAATCACGATATGACAATCTGTACAATAAGTATGTATGCTAAGAAATTAAACATAACATTATTCTTAATAAAAATCCTCTTTGTCTCAACTTGTTTGGGCCCTGTCAAGTTGGAGAAAAATTTTCTTACTTTCTTGGTACAACAGGGAACTGTCGTGCTTGTTTTTCAACCAGCTGAGGAAAAAGGTGGGGGAGCTAAGAAAATTTTAGATTCGGGTGCATTGGATAATGTGGAAGCCATTTTTGGACTGCACGTCTCAGGCGGCCATCCAATTGGTGCAGTTGCATCTTGTTCTGGTCCAGTTTTAGCAGCTAGTGGTTTCTTTGAGGCAGTAATAACCGGCAAGGGTGGCCATGCGGCTCTTCCTCAGCACACAATAGATCCAATCTTGGCCGGTTCGAATATAATCATCAGTTTGCAACATCTCGTTTCTCGAGAGGCCGATCCATTGGATTCACAGGTTTGACTCTCTATTGCTTGGAAACTAAAAGGGTCTTTGTTTTTATGGAGAATTTTAGTTTTTTTTCGGTTTGGAGTTGCACAGGTGGTCACTGTCGGGAAATTCAAAGGTGGTGGCGCGCTTAATGTAATTCCGGATTCGGTCTCGATTGGAGGAACCTTTCGGGCATTTTCAAAAGAAAGCTTTTTTCAATTGAAACAGCGAATTGAAGAGGTATAAACACTATATTGTTTCTTTTGGAGTTCGAAAATTGACTTCTTTTTCGGGTTTAGTTTTGAAATCTATTGTATGAATCACTTTTATGAAATTTGTATAAATGGGGAGATCTAATATCTACCAATCTTTAAAATTCAAACGATAAAATGAAAAAAAAAATCTGAAATCTGAAACCAATATTGATCTCAAAAGAACAAATGTAGAATATTCGCGATGATGATCAAATAACAACCACGAATTTTGTGACTAAAAGTTATATGTATTGAAAGAGTAAAGCGAAAAGCTAAAAAATTCATGTCCAATAAACTAGTAGCTTTTTTCTTATTCGATGATGAAAAATTGGTCACAGGTCATTATTCGACAAGCCAGCGTGCAAAGGTGCAACGCGACGGTAACATTCAAAGAAGAAGAGGAGCCATTCTCCCCGGTGACCGTAAATAACAAAGAACTTCACGAGCATTTTCAAAAAGTGGCTTCGAATATGATCGGAAGTAAGAACATCTACGAACTCTTGCCGGCAATGGGAGCAGAAGACTTTGCATTCTACTCCGATGCAATTCCCGGATATTTCTTCTTCGTCGGGATGAAAAACGAGACCGAAGGAGAATTGGAAGCCTGGCATTCGCCCTATTTCGTAGTGAATGAAGATGTACTCCCTTATGGAGCTGCTTTACATGCATCTCTGGCAGCAACTTATCTCTTCGAAAATTACCAGAAATCTTCTGCCATGGAAGAAAGCTTCCACGACGAACTTTGATCGAGCTCGAATCGGGTGTGGAAATAAATTAAAGAAACTCGGCATCGTTTCTACTTTTTTGTTTTTATTGGACGGTCGATCTATTTCGAATGTAGTTGGTTCCTAGTCTGTCTAGAATTTGTATTCTCATGAAGTTTGAACTATTTTTTGCTTTTGATTGGAGCTCCCCTTACATTTGATTTGGATTTTGTTCATAGTTTTGGTAGACGAACTCAAGAGTCACGAAACTCGAATAAAATGAATTTAGAATTATTGTAAATTATAGTCAATTACAAACTGATGTGTCAAAATAATTATTGATACGATTAAAATTCAATTAATATTATAAATTATAAAAAAAATTAATTAACATATTAATTCAAATCTTACTTTAAATTAGTAAAATTTGTTTTAAAATTTGAAGTGGTTATAATTCAATCACTCTAGAGATCTCTAGAATAAACTCAAAATCTAATATGGAAATTCTTAGCTCATGTTTGGGAGATGTAAAATGCTACAATTCAAGTGGTTTCGTATTGTTCGACTCTTTTTTATCTCCGTCAGCCAAGAATATTATGAAGCTTGCGTGTGAGAATTTTCTTTTACGACTAGAATTATTTGAAGTAATTTTCTTTTTTCTATCTTGAACTGGAGCAAAAGTTGTGTCTCTTTTTTTCTTCTTTCTATCGATTTTTCTTTCTCTTTCTCTATTTATTTCCTTCTTCATTGTCCTCTAACTTTATTAGAGAGAGCTTTTGATATGATTCAAGGGACAACCGAGGCCCAAGATTCATTGCAAAACATAGGAGGGCCCATGACAAAAGCAAGGACAAAGAAGATGAAAAAAAAGCTTACAATGTTTGATCTAAGAAGTACAAAACAAAGAGCTCACATGCTACGAACCGAAGCCCACAATAATACTAAGGATTGATGAAGAAGCAATAGAGGCCTATGATGATAATATTAATGGTTGATTTGGTGGACCCCACGTGATTATTGATAATTGCATTTTTTTGGCAATTTAGATTTTTATTATAACATTTATCTATTAATTAGGAATTTGTTTCCTTGGTTAGGATGTTTTGAAATTTGTTACCTTTTTCTAGGATTTGTTTTGTGCCTATTTAAGCACCGCAATGTAACCTTTCAAGGGAGAATTCAGATTTATGAAAATTGAAGCTTATGCTTTTTGGTGAGATAATTTCTCTTCTTTAGTTCTTACGGAAGAACTTGATCTTCTTCAAGTGTTTTCTTGAAAAGATCGAACTTGATAGTTTTTGGTTCAATCAACGAGTTTGATTCGGGTCAAGCTACTTTTTGATAACTACGGTTCCATCGAATTCATCGATCGGGGTCTAATTCATTCCTTTCTTTTATTCTTGAATCTCAAGTCATCCCGTGATCATTCTGCTTTGTTTCGGGTTTCGAATTCTCTAAAATCCGTAGTTCGCATCAGCTTTGTTGAAGATGAAATGGGTAGAAAGTTTGAGGGCTCGTCGAACTGATTCAAATTATTCGTAACGCAATTTCTTTGTAGCAACTCTAGATGAAAAAAAGAGATGAATTTGATCTTCAAACTTCTTTAGTCGTCTCCGTGTTCTTGAATTGTGTCCACAAGGCGATAATTTCCTCCTCATTCCACTTTCGACAATGCTCTTTCTAAAAAGGTTAGAGGGCGATTAAGGATGAGATAGATAGAGATAGAGAGAGAAAAATAAGAGACATGTCTTTTGTCCGATTTCGTAAAAATAGACGATTACTTCGAATAAACTTCAAAGTGTAAAAAGAAAATTCTCGTCCGCAAGCTTCATTATATTTTTGGTGGGTGGAGATGAGGGAAACGATTCGTCTCCTAAATCGAAGCTCGTTCTACACAGGAATGATTGCCGGAAGAAGGAAAACAAAAGGGAAAGTGAAGATGTTCGCGTTCTGGAAATGAGGGATTACAAGGCTATTAATAAAAAAACAAAGTAAAGACTTTTGGTGTTTTTCCCTATTAAAGCTAGAAACTGTTACGATTTGACTTAAAGTTAGGAAACTCTTCAACTTCTCCCAATGCACGTTTGATGGGAATTGATTCCACGCAAGGATTAATGCCAACAAACTCCCCCTTAATCCTGACGTGGTCCAAGCTCACGTACGCCCAAAATGTGACGCATTATCACCAGTTTTACTCCTGGCAATGCCTTTGTTAGTGCATCAGCCTTTTGCTCCTCTGTGCTCACAAACTCAACAGTGATCTCCCCGCTTTCGACACAGTCTCGAATAAAGTGGTATCGTATGTCAATGTACTTGCTGCGTCCATGGAACACCGGATTCTTCATCAAGGCAATAGCTGACTTGTTATCAACAAATAGTTTCACCGGCTTTGGCTTTTCTTTAGTTAGCTCCCCTAACAAACTCCTTAGCCACAACGCTTGACAAGCCGCCGCCGTAGCCGCCATGAACTCAGCCTCACAGGATGATAAAGCCACTGTTTTTTGCTTTTGCGAATTCCACGTCACAAGATTTTCGTTGACGTAAAATGTCATGCCACCCGTGCTCTTCCGATCATCCAGATCTCTAGCCATATTGTTGTCGCTATAACCCGTGATCACTTCTTCTCCTACGCCTTTGACATACACAAGCCCACAATAAATTGTACCTTTCAAGTATCTCAGGATCTGTTTCACTGCCTTATGATGCATCATTGTAGGCCTCTTCATAAACCTGTTGGCCACTCCAACCGCATAGGAAAGATCAGGTCTTGTATGAAGTAAGAACCTTAGACAACCGATGATACGTTGATAATCTGTAGCATCCATAGGTTCCCCTTCTAGATCCTTATGCAACTGAGCTTTCTGCTCCATAGGAAATTTCGTCGGAGTGCACTCTGCCATCCCAAACTGTTTCAATACCTTCTTTGCATAAGTTGATTGTTTCAGAGTGATCCGATTTTCTTCTTGCTCCACTTCAATCCCGAGATAGAAGGAGAGTAACCCAAGGTCACTCATCTCGAACTCCCTCTTCATCTGTTTCTTAAGCCGTACAATCACCTCTCGATTTTCTCCTGTAACTATCAGATCGTCAACATAAACGCCAACAATCAAACCTGTTTGCCCTACTCCTCGTGTGTACACGGCTTGGTCTTGTGCACACTTAGTAAAGCCAAGTTGTTTCAAGCTCTTGTCAAGCCTTGTGTTCCATGCCCGTGGAGCTTGTCGAAGCCCATACAATGCCTTGTGAAGTTTGTAAACACACTGCTCTTTGCCTTTCACAACAAATCCTTCCAGTTGTTTGACATATACTTCCTCCTGAAGCTCTCCTTGTAAAAACGCCGATTTTACATCTAGGTGATGAACCTCCCACCTCCGGTTTGCAGCGATTGCAAGGATGAGACGTACTGTGTCCAGTCTGGCCACCGGGGCAAACACCTCGTCAAAGTCTACACCAGGACGTTGTACAAATCCCTTTGCGACAAGCCTCGCCTTGTGCTTAATTATTCCTCCGTCCGAGTCTCGCTTGAGTTTGTAAACCCACTTCAGACCGATTGATATATGCCCTGCCGGTAGCTCAGTTAGAGTCCAAGTCCCATTTTTTTTTAATGGTCTCAATTTCCTTCTGCATTGCCTCCTCCCATTCCGATTGTCCAGCCGCTTCTTCATAATGAGTTGGTTCATCCAATTCGAGTAGAAACAACTCGCCGTCGACATCTTCTTCTTGTGGCTCCAGTATGCTTGTTTCTTGTAAAAGGTCTGTGACACTCTTGAACCGAACTGGTCCTTCATCGCTATTGTCAGAAAGAGACGCCGACTTTGTCGTGGTCAGTGTGATAGGTTCACTTGTC
>QAOC01045344.1:0-10484 GCA_003255005.1 Begonia fuchsioides
TTTTCTATATTATGATTTTAGCTATTGTGCAATTTATCAGCAAGCTGAAATTCCGGAGGTGCCTTCTTCACATAGTGAATTTGACCAATCCACCTCCTGCGCTCGAGGTGTTCATCATCTTGTTCTTGCTGAAGAAATTGGAATTATATGTACGCTATGCTCATAAATGAAACAGGAAATCAAGTATATGGTGCCTTCTTTTGTAAGTTTTTGCTGTATATATTTTACTGTATTTATTTTAAGGAAATGTTTTATCATTGATGTTTATTGATTAAGATTTTTTTTTCACATCCAGATTTTATCCTTCACGTGGACCATGGATTATATGTCTTCATAGTTTTAGCAGATCTCAATTATGTGATGTTTGGTGGCTTCAGTTATGTCCTTACTGCGATGTAATCTGTCTGTTCATTTGAATTTTCATCATCTAGCAATTTATGCTCTTGAACTGAAATATATATTTAAATTATAAATTAGTGTCATATTTTACGTTAGACTATTTAAGAAGGTCTGATTAGGATGATTAATATCTGTGTTATTTCTCTGGTCGGTTGCTTTGGCCCGAACTTCTCAAGTTTATCTAGCATTGATGTTATCTTAATAATTGTGTTAGATGAGACAGCCATGAGCTAGTTGTTGATCATACCTATCTGAGATATGGAAAGTATTTTTATTCCTCTCTAGAAAGATTTTTTGCACAGACTGCAATTAAAAACAAGAGTAGAAGCACTATATTGTGATTTTATGATTTAAAGTTATCAAGAAATTTGAATTCAAATTTATAACTTGGAAGTGCTTGAGGAGTTTACTCATTGATGGTTGCTGATAAAATCTCTTTCTGCTGTTTTTCTCTTAATTTGTTATAGAAATCCATATTCCGGTAGCTAATCATGATTGTTAATTTCCAGAGAAATAGATATTGGAGTCCTAAAGACGGCTTCACCTTTGATGGTCTTCATAATGATGATTCGAAGGGTGATTTTTATGCTAAATCCGATTCTCACAATTACCATCATGATGGAACAGTCTGGGACATTATTCCAGGAATCAAGGAGGGCATGTATCCCCATCGATGCGAAGGCTTTGAATTTCTTTGGAAGAACATAGCTGGAGGAATTGATCTAAAAAAGTTAAGTGATGGAAAGAGCTCTGATAAGGGAAGTGGATGCATTATGTCTCATGCCCCTGGTACAGGGAAAACCCGTCCAACCATTGTGTTTCTTCAGACTGATATGGCACTGTATCCAACTTGCCGGCCAGTCATTGTTGCTCCTCGGAGTATGCTTCTTACTTGGGAAGAGGAGTTTCAGAAGTGGAAAGTCGGAATTCCTTTTCATAACCTTAACAAAACAGAGCTAACTGGCAAGGAAAGCTTGGCTGCTCTTCGAATGTTGAGCCAGGACAGACGAGGGAGCCAAAACATGACCAACATTCGAATGGTGAAGCTGTATTCATGGAAAAATGAAAAAAGCATCTTGGGTATAAGCTACAGGTTGTTTGATAAACTTGCTGGTGCGAGGGTGAATTCTGAAAGGGAGAAGGTGTGGAAAATCCTTCTCGAGTATCCAGGGATTATATTTTTCGACGAGGGCCACATTCCTCGAAATGACGATAGTTTCATTTGGAGGACTTTAACGAAATTGAAAACAGAAAAGCGCGTCATCCTCTCTGGAACTCCTTTTCAGAACAATTTGACAGAGTTCTATAATACATTGAGGTTGGGTTTGCTCAGTTGAAGGGGAAGGTTTCGGAGAAGAAATGTGGCCGTGAGAGAAAAGCATACTGGCAAAGATGGTGATGATACAATCCTTTGGAACTTGATTACTTTGAGGCTTTGATCTCTGTTCATCCATCCCTGTTTCTCAAATTGAACAAAGGCAGATTTCCTGTTGAAGCGGTTGTGTTAGAAAGGCTGCACTCGAATGTAGATTCAGGTGTCAAAATGAAGTTTATTATGGAACTCATTCGGCTCAGTGAGCCACTTAACGAGAGAGTTTTGATTTTCAGCCAATATCTCGATCCTTTGTCCTTCATAAAGGAACACTTGGAAATGCATTTTTGTTGGCGTGAAGGGAAAGATGTGTTATGCATGGATGGAAATCGTAATATAAAGATGCGACAAACTTCAATCAATGTTTTGAATGATCCAAATAGCAAAGCCAGAGTATTGCTGGCCTCAACAAAGGCTTGCTCTGAAGGTATAAATCTTGTTGGAGCTTCAAGGGTAGTTTTGTTTGATGTCGTATGGAATCCATCTGTTGAAAGACAAGCGATTTGTCGTTCTTATCGACTTGGCCAAAAAAAAACTCGTATATATCTATCATCTCATTGCGTTAGGGACTGGAGAAGGGTACAAATATGATAGACAAGTGAAGAAAGATCGAGTAATATCTTCTATGGTTATATTACTTGATACTTTGGTCAAGATGGTTCTAAATTGATTTCCTATGATTCTCTCCAATTTACATATTTATTTATTCATTTATTCTCTATGTTGGTGATGGTTTCAAAAGCAGATGAACTTAGTTGTGGGAGTCCATGAAGCTACCAGATTGTTTAATTTTACAAAGCAATGAATACTCAGAAAGCTAACAGGAACAGGTATCGATTTTATTACTTGTACAGTCGATTCTCTTGCAATATTATACCATTCACCTCGATTATTTTTTCTCATCCAAAAACATGCAAAAGCTAAAGAGATTACATGCGTTGAGCTAACAAGGATAAATCCCTACAACAGCTAGAATTAAAACTTCATATAATTTAAGAACTATATCTCACCAAAAAAACATTAATATTTCGTATGCACTAGTCGGCTATCTCGAGCCTGGAGATGAACTCAAAGAAAAATATTAGCTCATTTAAAATACCGAACTCGTTCATCCACCAGCATGGGAGAAATAGCAAACCTTAGATAATGATTTGAGGACCTTGGAATGAAACAACGATGATACTTTTGCTAAATTTAATGAAACAACATCAAAGAAGTAAAAAAAATGCACATTCAATCAACTCAATGTCATCGATTGAGATTCTTTGTGTTCGAATTGTATTTACTCACCATTAAAACGGAAAACGGTATGAGAAAATTTTAGATTCTTTTGGATAGAGATATAATATCACGAGTTTGATTAGAAATCGAACAATAAACAGAAAGTAAAATATGACATGGAACATTGAAGTTTAGTGGAACAAATTACATCTATCATGAAGATAGAAACATTTTTTTTATCTTAACCTAACCAGCCCTTCAATGTTAATGGGTCGAGTAAAAATGGGTACCTCTCGATTCATGCGGGTCAAGTCGGGCACAAACCCGACCCATACCTACCCTTACCCATCTATATAGAGTTCCTGTCCGACTAATTAAATCTACGAGTGAATGAAATATTAATGACGCGGTAATAGCAGGGAGAAGTGTGAAATCGTAACTTCTACTGTATATATCTTGTTTTATAGTTAGGACTCAATGAAATATGTATTTTTGTTAGAAGATTGGAAGCCAAAAATAAGTAAAAGTGAAAAAGATGATTTGGCAATTATTGGAAGTCACGACCCACTAAACCCTAAGATGGAAACACACCCACATGACTCTCACCCAATTTTCTTCTTATTTATTTTGTTTTATTTATTGTATTTAAATGAGAAAGTTGAAACTAAAGTGCGAGTCTTTTTCCAAAGCCAATTGTTTTTGACTTCCTTCTTCGTGGTGTTTTGCTTTACTCTCTTTATTTTTACTTCTTATTTAAGTCTTTCTTAACATGGACGTGTATGTTCTAAAGAAGCCAAATGGGAGTTCGTTACATCAATAATACATCGTTGTTTTGGTTCTTTGCTCCGAATAGATTTCTCGAGAATCATACCTATATTGTGCACCCTTTGACGTATTTCGCATTATTGAGTGAATAAGCAAAGGTCTTAGAACCCTAGATTAAAATTATTGATGAGGAGATAATTTTTTATTTAAAAAATTATAATTTAAAAGAGCAAGATTTTGTCCATGGAAATAATTTAAAAAAATATTGAGCATATTTTATGAACAAAATAATTAGTTTGCTGATTAAAAATATTTTAAATATTAAATATTAATTTAAACACGTACAAAGATATTGAACGTACCCGCCTCTGCCAGCCATCTCTCTCGATCAAAATGCAGGTCGCTCTGTGTTCATCTCCGACCACCGTCTGTGGTGAGAGAGAGAGGGTCACGGAGGGAAAAGGGAAACCCAAAACCAGCGTCAAAAGCAAAAGCAAAAAAGATGAAACTTTATTTTCTTCATTTCACCAAATAAACTAAAGCAGCCTCCAAAAAGGAAGCCCAGAAAGTACACCACGTTAAGCAAGATGCAGAGCGAGATCACCAGTATATACTCTGAATCCCTTCACTTCTCTCCCACTTTGTTCTCCCTTTCGAGCTTCAATCAATGGCAGAAATATCTTTCGCGGAGCCTATCTACGGAGTTGGCGACACTGGGACCGCCATTGCCGGGTCGATATCTGATCGTTTTGCTCGTGGGACTGAACACGTTCCCGAGCCATTTGAGAGTGAGAGACTGCCGGTCTCGTTGTCTTCTGAAATTCAGAGATTCCTTCGTGTTGCGAATGTGATTGAGAAAGAGGAGCCTCGCATTGCATATCTCTGTAAGTCATTATCTACTCTAGTTATTCGAAATTTTGTCTGTGCTTTGTCTACGTACTTCTGAGAAAATAATTCTTTACATATTTTCATTTGTTGTCAACCTGCTGCTTTTGAAAAACCTTGTACATGATCATTCATGGTGATTTTTTGAGTTTTATCCGTGAATTCAAATTCAATAGTCTGTTGTTTCCACTATTATATCGCTTATTTGATTACTTCTCTCCTAGAATTGAAATTGGTAAACAGTGTACGGTATTGAGATTTATTCAATGGACTCACTTGCTGAGTGGCTTATGTTGACAGGTCGGTTTCATGCATTTGAAATAGCTCATAATAAGGACAAAAATTCAACTGGGAGAGGTGTTCGACAATTCAAAACCTCCCTTCTTAATCGACTACTGCAGGTACTTACTCAAAAAGAAGTTTGAAACTGAATATATGTTTCAATCCTTTAATGTGTATACTCTTCAATACTTCCTATTTTATACACCTTCCCTAAAATTCACCATAAAGCATTTACTTCTGTTCAATAACAAGAGCATCTAATCCTAGCTGCCAATCCTTCTTGAAACTCTCAACATTTAGTTAATTTAATTGGGTTGTTTTTCTGTGTGCAATTTAAACTTGTTCCTATGGCCTTTTATCTTTAACTTGTGCAATAATTACTTCAGAAGAATTAATACTCAATGTAAACATCAAATAGATCAACAAATATCCATAATTGCAATGTACAACGCATGACCCTCAAACTTCAACGTATGTTCATAATATGTGCTTGCACATCAAGCAGGTACTTCAAATGTTTGGTGTTCATAATTTGTGCATGCTGACTTAATGTGGAAGAGTAAACTTTCTAATACATGGTTCGTTATCGTTTTATAATACGAGTTGTTTTCAGGATTGTTTCTTCGATATTCCTCGTATTGTTCAAACCTTGGTTCTATATTCTTTTCAATAAGATCATGATTTTATTTTATTTTTTACTTCGGTCTTTGAGGATGAAGAATTTACCTTGGATAAAAGAAAGGAAAAGAATGACATACGCGAACTGAAAAGAGTTTATCGGACTTACAAGGATTATATACTCAAACACGATGGAGCATTTGATTTAGAAAACAAGTGAGTATATTATTTTATCAATTACAAGTAACCTCGTATTAATGTGCACTAATGAGCTTTATTGTCAGACATCTACCTCAATTTGACCATAGAGAGAAGCTAATAAATGCTCGTGCCACCGCTTCTGTATTGTATGAGGTGCTAATGACAGTTAAATCCGATGGTGCTCGTCAGGTGCTACAAATATGTGTTCTATATATTGTTTTACTTTTATTTTATTTTATTTTTCAAGTTGTTTTGGTCTTTACTTTACTTTTTTTTCTCTAGGCATTTTCTGATAAAGATGATATGTTTGTGCCGTACAATATTCTTCCTCTCGATCAAGGAGGTATTCAACAAGCGATCATGCAACAACCTGAGGTATGATGCAAATGAAACATCTCATATTTTTCAAATGTCTAACGTTGTGTGACATGATTTTGGTGGAATAAATAAATCTAATAAATGTAATAATACAGATTAAGGCTGCAGTTGCGCTTATTCGCAATGTTCGTGATCTGCCTCCATCCAATGACCCTGAAAAGGATGAGAAATTTACAGATTTGTTTGACTTTCTCCAACAGAGTTTTGGATTTCAGGTCCCTTGGCATACATATATTTTACAAAATATGTGCACAAAATGCTGTCAGGGAATATTTAATAAATGAACTTCTTCATATGTATTTTTTGTTGCATCAGGATGGTAATGTAGCCAACCAGAAGGAGCATCTAATTCTTCTTCTTGCAAACTTAATAGTTCGTCTAACTAATAAGAAGAAATCCTCTTCCAAGGTATTTACATTTGTTTCGTTCGTCACCTTTTAATGTATGAAGGAAGTTGCTGACTTTTGACTCTTTTTTATTGACATCAATTTTTTTATTTAAGTTTGGAGATGGCCCAGTGGATGAGTTGATGAGAAAGTTCTTCAAGAACTACACAACTTGGTCCAAATTTTTGGGAATAAAAAGCAATATTCGGTAATATAATCATTCTTTAATTTCTTTCCTCTTGAGTTATTTATTTATAATCATTTTTAACTTCAAGCTAAATTGGTTTCATTTCCCTTGCGCACAAGTTCAATCCTTTCCGGATAATAATTTGTCACTTCTTGTGCAGATTGCCCAACGTGAAACAGGAAGCACAACAATACAAACTCTTATATATTGCACTTTACCTTCTTATATGGGGAGAGGCCGCCAATTTGAGATTCATGCCAGAGTGTCTATGCTATATTTTTCACCATGTAAGACGAAAATATCATTTCTGTGTTCATTGCCATTATGTTTGTGGCATTTATCTCTTTTCTTATTAGTTTGGCTCTCGAACATGTCAGACTTTGTAAATCCTTTGATTGTTTTTGCTTCGTTTTCTGTTAGAAAATCATTCACTTTTTATAAAATTTTATTTGAAAACTGAGAAATCACTTCAGAGAGAACTTGCCATACCATCTTCCGTACTAGGAAAGAAAGATTTCTTTTATGAGCCGTGTCACTGTCTACTAAGATATGTGGTTTTGAAGCCATTGTTAAATCAGTGTATGTAAATACCAGTTCTTTTTTTTTTCCTTCTGCTCTTGAAGATGGCATCAGAGTTACGTAACATGTTGACCAATGAGGTTAGCTTGACAACATTGGAAAGAATCATGCCATCATATGGAGGTGGACCAGAGTCTTTTCTTAACAATGTTGTTTCACCCATCTATGAGGTTATAAAAAAGGTAGTGTTAGAGCTTCATTTCTGCTCTAATTTCTGCACTGGTAAGGACTAATTTTGTCCTAAAAATCTGAAGGAAGCAGATAAAAGCAAAAATGGTTCAGCTGATCATTCAATGTGGAGGAATTATGATGATTTGAATGAATATTTCTGGTTAGTAATGATTGATTTGTTTTTCTTTTCTCAGTAATTTTCCAATCAAACTTTGTGAAATTCGAAAGAATTATTAGTCATTGCTGCTGTGTTTTCAGGTCACTTGAATGCTTTCAAATAGGTTGGCCTTTCCGTTTGGACCACAATTTTTTCTATGTACCTGGAACCGAGAAGGAGAGGAATGAAGAACTTGGTGTAAGATATAAAATTGAATTTCCACATTTTCTTATTGAAAATTTTAGGTTGTTGCATCAAGACCTGAAAAATTAGCTATGTTGTGGGGATTTTATTCTTGAAAGTAGTATCTATAACTCCTCAATTTGTTCTGATTTATCTTACATGTTTCCTTATAGGGTGCTACTGAAAAGGAACGAGAACAAAAGTGGTTGGGAAAAACTAATTTTGTAGAGATTCGTTCATTTTGGCAGATTTTTAGGAGTTTTGATAGAATGTGGAGCTTTTTTATTTTATCCCTTCAGGTGTGCTTAAACATAGTACGAAATAGTGATTGATTGACTTTTTTACCTCTTAAAATGGCTTTTTTGTTTAATAGTTTTTCCTCATCCCAGGCACTGATTATTATGGCATGCCATGAATTGGGATCTCCACTTCAAATTTTTGACGCAGTCATATTTGAGGACATAATGAGCATTTTTATTACATCTTCAGTTCTTAACTTATTACGAGGTACACGTTTGTTTCATCTTCTTCAAATATGGATTCATTACCAGATGTACAAAAGAGAATATTTGGTGATTCATTGAGACTATAATTTGTTTTGAACTCACTCTTATAGCTAGCCTATCATGTTCGTCGTCTTTCAAGAGAAAAAATATGGTTAATATTGCTCACCATCTTTACCTTTTTCAAGGCACATTGACCTGTCTGTGATTCTAATCCCATTTGGGTGTGGCTAAAGAAAACACTTAGTTGCTGATTGTATTTGTTAGCGTTTCCCACTCAAATGTTGGGATTCAGTTTTTGTTTTCCTTTGACATATGAGGTACAAAGCTAAGAAATGTTGCTAGACTTTCTTCATCTAGAAATAATCTCCTTAATTATGTGCCAGTTTTCTTTGAGGAGGATGGGATGAGTTTTATCTACTTCCAAATAAACATTGGTTGGCCACTGAAAGAAATTCTGAGCTTCTTGATAATTTTTTTGTTATATTTTACAATTTTTAATATTTTTCTTACAATATTTTGCTAATCAATCTATCGGGATAATAGTGGAATAAGAATGTGGTTGTGCAGCTATTCTTGACATTGCCTTCACATGGAAAGCAAGGCAAATTATGGTTTCTTCTCAGAAGAGGAAATATGTTATAAAGCTTGTTTTGGCAGTGATATGGACTATTGTTCTTCCAGTTTGTTATGCAAATGACAGGCGAAAATATAAATGTTTCTCCACACGCTCTGGAAGCTGGACTGGACAGTTTTGCTTCTCGTCTTATATGGTTGCTGTTATGATTTACTTAAGCGGCAATGGAGTTGAGCTGGTTCTATTTTTGGTTCCTGCAGTGAGCAAGTATATTGAGATTTCAAATGGCCGAATATGTGCTTTGTTGTCTTGGTGGACAGAGGTAAGCAAATCTGGATAATATGAGTTTTTTTAGATAATCATGTTATGCTATGATATTATTCCCGCGTAGAAATTATGGTAGTTTTCTTTTTTTGGGAGTTAATTACTGGGAAACAATCTATTGATTTTATCATTTCTCTCTTCCATCGTGAGTAAGGGATGAATTGTTTTTTTGTGGAACCATTGTTAAGTACAATAGAAATACTGCATTATTTTTATGTTACAAGAAACGTTGTATTTAAAGCAAAAAGTTACAAGTCTAGAGAGGAGAATTCTATACAAACAAGAAACATTTATTGAAAAAAAAATTCTTTCAGTTGGAAAGAACCATATTAAAAGGGTATTGTTTTTTAAATATTTAGAACTTTAAGCTCACTAACTGTAAAAAAGTTAACATTAATTCCATGAATCGGTATTCAAATGCTGATTTACATTAGTAATCTCATTTAATGGGTATCAAGTACCGGAAAAGATAGTTGAAAATACAACACTGGTATTATATGTCAAAGTTGTTACTTATGTTTATTTTTATCATGTAGCCTCGTTTGTACATTGGACGAGGAATCCAAGAGAGCCAGATTTCAGTGCTTAAGTATATTCTATCTCCTAACTCAATTTTTATCCCTTTTGTAACATACATATTTCCTAATCTTCTTCTGTTTCTTACTAGGTAGGTATACATTATTTTGGACGCTTGTACTAGTCTCTAAGTTTTTCTTTAACTACTATTATGAGGTGAGCAGAAATTTCAGAAGGAAAAATACTTTGTTTTTTGTCTTTTCACCTTTAAGTTAACTATATGAGAAGTTAATAAAAAATATTTTAATTAAATCATTCTTGTAAAATCTTCATTATTGTAAAAGGAATATTTGAAGTCAACATATTCTTTAGTTATGATTAGAGGTGCACGAATATACTGCTAATGACATTGATTGGGAAAATGTAGATTAAACCACTCATTGGACCGACAAGGAGGATAATGAAATTTGGTGTGAGGAGCTACGACGTGAATGAGATTTTTCCAAAGGGTAATCTCCATCCTATCTACTGTTGGTTTGGAGTTTGTGTTTAAAAAATTTGTTTATTGTGCTGTTAGCTGGCAACTTGATCGCCACTTCCACTTCTTAGTCCACCAATCTTCAAATGGCATGTGCTGTTATATAACAATATTGCATCTCTATGGATACTTTATTCATATTGGAAAAAAACTAAATGCAAATTCATTGCTTGCAGTCAAAAGTAATGCTGGGGCAATATTGGCAGTATGGGCTCCTATAATTGTTGTGAGTTTTGAAGAAC
>QAOC01045351.1:0-24384 GCA_003255005.1 Begonia fuchsioides
ATGCGCCGTGTCCGGGTGCGTCACGCGGGCTGCTGGATGCGCCGTGTCCGGGTAATGTTGGACACGGTCTGATGCGCGCGTCAAGGTCGGGAATGACCGAGCACCAAGTAACGGAGTGCTTGGGTCGTTCCCGATCATTCTCGGAAGGTGTTTCCGAGATTAAGATACCTACAAAACGAGCAACTAAGTTAGTAAAATCGGGTTGGCTCGTTGAGGCTTGATCCATGATGTGCTCGGTTTGCACATCAGGCCCGATGTGGGCGATCTTGGTGCGGTCCTCGGTGTCCGGCTCGGGGTGCCATGTGATGCACGTTCTCGGCCGGTCTTGATCTAACTCCGAGGGTGTCTCCATGATAATGTTCCCTACAAAATGAGCAACCAAGTTAGTATAAAACTCTCGGTCCGATGGGCCCGAGTCTCGTGGCACATCAGGTCGTTTGTGTTATCGCGATGGCCTTGAATCAAGACCGTCGAAGCGGATTGCCCCATCCAGGAAAACTTGGAAGGGAACGTCGACTGATCCTCGGTTCGGGTTCTACAAAACTCCGCCGCAAAAGGGGGAGAGGGAGAGGGAGAGGGAGTGGTAGAAGGCCGGCGATGCCCAAGATGACGGACTGGACAGGGAACTCCAATGGCTTACCTTTCCTGAACCGTCTTTCAAATGGAAGAGCGAAGAGTCCCTTTCACGCCTTCGCACCCACCTCTCCGACGAAGGAAATCCAAAGCGAGCACCCTCACGCTATGTTCGTGCAGCCTCGCTTGCATTCGCTCCTATGTCAATTTCTCACCTACTTTGGCCCAATCAGGAGAAGAAGATTGACGGACTAAAAAAATATTCAAATTAGAACAAATTGCAATTTGAACTCTTAATTAAAAGCTCATAGCATTTAGACCCTCCTCGTCAGCAAAGACTCAAGTTTAACACGTGAGTTGGTTTTTTTAAAAAAAAAACTAAGTACTAATCAAAATATTTGATATATGAGTTTTGTACGGAGGTAGTTGTTCATTCCAAATAGACCACATTTCAGATAATTAGTTGCATGGTTGTCATGTTTAGATCAACAAACTAGTATGTACTAATAAGCAAATAGTATTTGTCATGTTTTAATTTTGCTCAATGCTTTCCAATTTTCTCCATCACAAGGTCAATATCTAGTTTCCTTGTACAAAAAAACCTAGTCTATGGTGTTAATTTTTAATGACGGTCTAAAAACCTAGTCTATGTCGATGATGTTTACTAGAGTTCTATTCCATAGAACCTTACTCTTAACAAATTTCTCCTACCAAATTTCTTTCTTTCCTTTCTTCATCGTTTTCAGTCCACACAAACATATTTTCTTCCCTTAAAAACGAGGTCCTCTATATACTTGGTTTTGCAGTTTTATTCTCTCTGTATAAAAATTCTATAAGACTGGTCAACTAAGGATGGAAATCAGTTTAGTTTGCATAAAAAACCAAACCGAACCTTATTGTTCGGTGAAGTACAGTTTCAATGTGGAAAAATCAAAAGAAAAAATCAAAACACACCGAACCATAACGTACCAAATCTACTAAAACCAAATACGGTTTTTTCTTTCAATTCTAAAAGACGGAGTAAAATCAAACCGAACCGAATAAAATATTAAAATAATAAAATTTGAAGATTATTTGATTTTCTTACATTGAAAACTAAAACTTTAAAGTTTATGTTTTAGGATATAATTTTAGTTATTTAGAATGTTTGATAATAGTTGTTTCAAAATTAATTTTTTACACTCAGGAGTGGTAATCAATTTGATCTGAATCGAGTTCTCATCAAATGACAAAGAGTCAATTAAAACTCATCATTTTTCGTTCGGCATTTGATCTTTACTTAAAAAATGTTAAAACTTCAATAAAAATTAAAATATTAAAAACAGTAAAATGTTAAAAAAATTGTGCAATTAGAAAAGCATATATTCATATAAAAGACTATATTTACTATGTTATATTAGTAATTTTCTTATTATTTCGTTGATTTTAATTTTTAACTAATACTTTTATTTCAGTAAATTTGGATAAAATGATAAACTAGCTAACATTGTTCTAAATTTTGTAATAAAATGGGTTATATAGTCTATACTATGTGATAGAAACAAAAATACTAATCGGTTCACTTTTGATTCTCGATTGTACAAACAAATCCGACTTTGGTTTCTTAAAATTTCACATCGAATCGAACAGATTCCACCCCTATGTTCAACCACCCACTCCATTGAGAATGTAGTCTCGAGTTTAATTCCGGCTACACCATTTTTTCTTTATTTATTGATATAATATATTATTTTAATATAACCAAAATGACAAATGAGTACAATATCTTCTAGTTTGAGTTATAACACACTTGTTCAACTATCTCTTGGGTATTGGGTTTGAAATTTGAATCCCAGATCTGGTGTTTTAGTTTAAAAACACTAAAACGTCATAAAAGACGCAGTTTTCAAGTTTTTCAACCATCTGGCATATAGTTTTAAATGTTGTATGAAACTAGAGTTAGATTGAGTCATCTTTGGCCTCAAGCCTGGTCTTTCTGACCACGCTAACCAGCATGAAAATTCGACAATTTCCCATCATTTTGACATATCTTTTCAATTATTTAAATTGTGCAGTACTCGTATTCAAATTATGAGTAAATAGAAATGTTTTTATACTTCTAAATTAATTTTTGAAGAACTGAAAAATTAAAATTTTTCAACACATAAACTTTTAACAACACCAGAAAGAAATATTCTATCTCTAACACCAACAACTTATTTTTTATAACCGTAGAAACATACACTATGATTCTAAATGAAAGCATTCTACCAAATTGCGGAATAAATGATCTCCTTATACCTCGAGCTATTTGTTATATAATCATAATAAAAATTCATGTGGGATAAAATCTATTATAATTATCGACAATAAATGTCATGATAGGATTTTAATAATTAAATTATAACTTTAATTTAATCAAAGATGTTGTGGATACTCTTTAAACAAATAAAATTACATTAATCATTCTACATTTAATTAAGTTAACTATAAACATGCATATTTATTTATTAAAATCGTATTCTATAAGAGTTATATTTATATAAAAAAAATCAAAAACAAGAAATGTTTTATTTGACCAAGTGATTGAACATTTCTTTAAACCAGGAAGGGCCAAGGCATAACCTTAGATTCTACTTTTCTTATTTTAAAAATTATTATTTGCAGAAAACTACACGCAGTTTGTAACGTCTTTCCTATCTCTAAATATATTCTTTATTTTTTTACAACAGAAAATATTTTGTCATAAAAATTATTTAAGGCAAACATAAAAACAAAATTTACATAAAATACATTTTCAACATGTTAAGTCCAATATACTATTTACAAGTTATATATTCGAATTTAAAAACTTTTTTTCCTAACAATTATTTACATCTTCAAAATCCTTGCCCACAAGTCAAAATCTGCTCAAACAGTGTCAACCATCACCATGAACAAAGTAATTCATCTCGTACACCTCTCAGCGTACGTCTTTCTCACCTACATCATAAGCATAAATTTCAATAAGTAGTATATGATATGCATGAATATGTACATGATATACATAAACATATTTTCTCTTTCTTTCTTTTATCTTTCTCTCTTGTTGGTTATTCGATCTCAACACGAAATAACCATTTCCATATTATGTTTTATATAAAATCTCATACATGTAAATAGTTCGTAACTTTCTAGAAAACATGATAAATAAAATGCTTGTGAAGATACTCGGTATAAATGTATCAAGCAGTTAAATAATGTTCATAATATTAAAATAACAATTCATCATACCATAAACTGAATCATGTTTTCTATATCATTTTATACGTGCATTTCATCTTGACATATAAAGTATAAAATAACATATTAAAACAAATTCTTATTGTTCTATGACGTAGACCCAATTAAGGGAAAAACACACACAATACTACTTACCATTCTCCATGTAGAAAATGTATCTCGATGTACTTTTCTAGTCATCTATATCTCTGCACCAATCACTATCAGAGTATCCTATCACCATGAAATTATCTGTCTTTGAGTAAAGTAGTACGAAGAATTCTTTTTATAGCTTTGAATTGTGATTATGTTGGATCCTCCATGTATGAGCTCACAATACCAACACTATAGGCGATGTCCGGCCTTAGAGCTGGCAATCGAGCC
Organism: Begonia fuchsioides; assembly: GCA_003255005.1. Classification (NCBI taxonomy): domain Eukaryota; kingdom Viridiplantae; phylum Streptophyta; class Magnoliopsida; order Cucurbitales; family Begoniaceae; genus Begonia; species Begonia fuchsioides. The sequence goes on from QAOC01045351.1 coordinate 4,198, forward strand.
GGCTTGAGCCGGCTCGTCGAACCTGACGAGCCAAACGAGCTGAGCCTTTCGAGCCTGTCGAGCCTATTTGAGCCGGCTCTGTCGAGCTTTTTTAAAAAAAATTTATGAGCGAGCCGATCCGAGCCGAGCCAAACGAGAAAAAAAAAATTTCGTATATTGAAGTTGTATAACTTATTCGATATTATGTAATGACCAATTTATGCATATTGTTTTCTTCAAGCCAAAAAAAAATTTGCATGATAACATTTGTATGTATCGCCTCCATTACGCAAAAGAAACACGAAAACAATACATCGAATAAACAATACACTGAAAGCATCCAATTTGAAATCAATTTGCAAAAGAGTTAACAATTAATACTCATGCATTGTATGAATCAAAATAGAAACACTGAAAGCATTCATTGTGCCATTAAAAAGTAAAATATGTTACAAAAAGTTGTTTAATTGTTCGAAAAGAGTACAAAAGAACGAACCTACTCCATAGGGGTATCGTCCGATGGAGGTGGAGCAGCTGTGGGTGAGGCACAGAGAGTTGTGACTATTTTGAACAAAAAATCTACTTAATACCGTTCACCGATTTGTTGCTGCTTGTTAATTGCAGTAGAACGATGCTTGAAGGCTATAGAGTGATTTGCACAGAGAGTTTACGTAAAAGACACATGTCCTTCTTTTATCTCTTGCATGTCAACAAAGAGATGTTTGTGCCCATACATATGATTGCTAGCGCCGGTGTTAAGGTACCACACCATGTCATTATTTGTATTGGTGCCTTTATGGGCAATCATGAGATCACTATTATCTTTCTTCTCATTTTCTACGACTAGATTTGCATTTTCTCATCTTCTTCTCGGAGTAACAATCCTTTGAGTAGTGTCCATATATATCACAATTGTAGCATTTGACATTTGGACCTCTTCCATAGCCACGGCCTCGCCCCGTCAATTATGTTGGCTCGTTTATCCTCTCTCTTCATTTTTATTTCCACTACCACGACATCTTCTGCGATCGAAACCGTGATCTCCACGACCACGTCATCTTCCTCAGTTGTGTTGCACATACAACTTCTTATTCTCTTTGACGATAATCTTTATTTGTAAGGCCTCCTCCAAGACATCTTGTTTATTTTTCTTGTTTTGTTGTTCATACGCTTCAAGAGAGCCCGCGAGTTCATCGACAGACATTTCTTCAAAATTCTTTGACTCCTTGATTGCACATACGACATTCTCTAAATCATTTGTCAATGATCAAAGAATTTTCCCCACAACTCTTGATCCGTGAGAGTTTTTCCATTTCATTTGAGTTGATTCTCTAGTGTTTGCACATGAGAAATGTAGCTAGATATATATCCTGACTCCTTCATCTTCATTGCCTCTAACTCGCCTCGTAAAATTTTAAGACACGCTTGTTTAACTCGTTCAACACCGTTGAACACTTTTTGCAAACTATCACATGCTTCCTTCGAAGTTGATGCACTAGAAATCTTCTCAAAACTCATCTACCACTTGGAATAAGAGATAAATAGTAGTTTTATCCTTCATTCATTTTCTTTCAGTGCTTTCAATTGGTTCGTTGTGAAATAATGTACCAACGGTATCCGAAGACACAACACGAACGGTGTGGAATTGACAAAACAAATAACAAACTCTACAATCTTACACTTGTATCCCTTTTGCACGAGGTGGGGAAGATTGCAGCAAGTTATTAATTTCACAACTAGCAACAAGATATAAAAACTTACAAACACACGGATATTACTCACCGGGTGAAATGCAAGGCTGTTTGGAGGATTCCTCAACAAACTAAAAGCAGCAAATGCTTTGGATATTATATGTTCAACAGCCCCTTACAAAATGAGCTAAGGAAGGCTTCTATAGCCTCTAAATTACAGCCATCACGTTTTTGCTTCAATTCTAGTTAAAACATGTTAACAAAAAGTATGCTGCAAAGTATTTTTCAGATGAAAAAGTAGTGTGAATGCTCATAGATGGTTTCCTACCCATGTGGGCTGGCAGGTTGTATGATCACATGTGATTGGAAGAGTTGGAGGTGATAAGAAGGATTAAAGCCTTTCACTAAATTGCAGCAAAGATGTTGGGCTTGCAAGGATTTTGTTGAAATCTAATTGGATGAGGAAAAGGTGATAAAAGGCTGAAAGCTTATCAAGGGATGGCTGAATTTTAATGTGAAAAATGGATTGGATAGAAGGGAACAAAAGGAGACTTGCAAGCTTCCATTTGATTGGCTAAAAATGGAGGTAACTTGGTAACACTAAAATAGTGGCTGCAAAAGAGATCGTGGGACCCAGAAGCAGCTCTCCACCTCATGCTTGGTCTTAAAACATGGTGGACAACAAAAAAAAAGTGTGAGTTGTTCATCAAGGGTGGATTAGTTCGACCGCCATTGTGCTTGATTTTCCAATGGCTTGGCTGGACCAATTATCTTGCTGCCAAGTAATCCAATGGTATGGAAATTCCTCCTCCTTCGGGGTAGCTTCTTTATCTCCTACATTCAATATTTACCTACAAAACGAGCAAACAAGTTAGTCAATTTGCGAGTTTGGCTCCTTGTGATCATTCTTCTAGGGTCATCTTCAATTTCTGGCAACAGTGGCACATCATCCTCCCCGAGTAGTTGAGGATTTGTTCTCAAATCCAATGAGTGTCCTCTTGTCCGCTTTCTTCTTCATGAACATAGGGAGACAGATCTTGCACAATAAAAGTTGCCGAAACTTCATAGTCTCTGAGTAACTCCAATTTATAAGCGTTATTGTTAATCCTTTCCAACACTTTGAATGGTCCATCGGCCCGAGGTAGTAGTTTCAATTTCCTTAGGTTTGGAAACCTTTCCTTTCTCAAATGTAGCCACACAAGATCTCCTTCATTAAAGATTACCTCTTTTCTCCCTTGGTTAGCTTGTTTGGCATATGATTCATTCTTTCTCTCTAAGTTCTTTCTCACTTGCTCGTGCATGGCTTTCACTAATTTAGCTTTCTCAGCTGCATTAGGATTAACAAAATCCTTGATGGGAAGAGGGATGACGTCCATTGGGGTGTGTGGGTTGAAGCCATAAACTACCTCAAATGGAGTATTTTGGGTGGAATTGCGCAAACTCCGGTTGTAAGCAAATTCTACAAATGGAAGCTGAACATCCCAATCTTTAAGCTTCTTGCTAACAATCCCTTTTAAGAGAGTTCCCAAGGTTCTATTCACACACTCGGTTTGGCCATCAGTTTGTGGGTGGAATGAGGTGCTAAAAAATAATTTGGTTCCGAGCTTCTTCCATAACGTCTTCCAAAAGGTGCTAAGAAATTTGGTATCCCTATCTGAGATAGTTGTCTTTGGAATACCATGCAAACGTACCACTTCTTTGAAGAACAGATCAAAAACACGGTTGGCATCATCGATTTTAGCACACGCTATAAAGTGAGCCATTTTTGAGAATCTATCTACCACAACCATAATTGAATCCTTTGATCGAGCTGTACGAGGTAAGCCAAGCACGAAATCCATGTTCACTTCTTCCCAAGGCAGATTAGGAATAGGCAAAGGTAAGTAAAGCCCTTGAGGTAGGACCTTACTCTTGGCTTTCTTGCACACAATGCACCTCTCTAACACTCGGTGCATGTCTTTTAGGAGATTTGTCCAATAAAAATGTTCCTTCAAAGCTTCAAGATTTTTCTTCTCCCCAAAGTGGCCAGCAAGTCTGCCACTATGTGCTTCTTTAATCAACGACTCCCTTAGGCTAATGCTAGGTATGCAAAGCTTACCTCCCTTGAAAATAAACCCTTCGGTCACATAATATCCATTAACAGTCCCTTGCTTACATTTATCATAAATTTGACCAAAATCCACATCTCCTTCATAAACTCCTTTTATCCAATCGAAAAAAAAAAATTTGTGCTCAATTCTGTAAGTAATACATACCTTCTCGAGAGTGCATCAGATATCACATTTGTCTCTCCCTTCTTGTACTTGATTATATAAGGAAATCTCTCCAAGAACTCTACCCATTTAGCATGTCTTCGATTTAGTTTGTGCTGGCTCTTAATGTGCTTAAGAGCCAAGTGATCGGTATGGATTACAAATTCTTTCGGGAGCAAATAATGTTGCCATACCTCTAAAGCTCTTATTACAACATAAAATTCTTTATCATAAGTAGAGTAGTTCAAATAATGCTGCCATGCAATGGTTTGCCATCTTGCATGAGGAGAGCTCCAATACCTAGTCCGGATGCATTGCATTTAATCTCAAAAACTTTGTTGAAGTATGGAAGCATTGCATTGTTCAACTTCTCTTTAATCATCTCAAAGCTCGCTTGACAAGCTGGTGTCCAAAGAAATCCATTCCCCTTTTTAGTGCAATCGATTAGGGGAGGCACAATAGCTCTAAATTCCTTAATAAAATGCCTATAAAATGACGCGAGGCCGTGGAAGCTTCTCACATCTGAAATATTCTTAGGCACGGTCCATTCCTTGATGGCTTCTACCTTGGCTTCATTGGCCTGAATATCATCGTTGGAGATAATGAATCCAAGGAAGTAAACTATGTCTTGGCCGAATGTACACTTTTTCAAGTTTCCATAAAGCTTTACTTTCCTTAGTGTTTCAAACAAGAGCCGAAGGTGTTCCACGTGAGACGACATATCTCCACTGTATACCAAGATATCATCAAAGTACACCACTATGAACTTTCCCAAAAATTCTCTCAAAATGTGGTGCATCAATCTGATAAACGTGCTTGGGGCATTCGATAATCTAAAAGGCATGACTAGCCACTCGTAAAGCCCATACTTAGTTTTAAAGGCGGTTTTCCATTCATCCCCTTCTCTCACCCTAATTTGATGGTAACCATTCTTCAAATCAACCTTGGAAAAGATTCTGGAACCGCTAAGCTCATCCAACATGTCTTCTAGTCTCGGAATGGGATAGTGGTATTTAATGGTTATCTGATTAATTGCTAGGCTATATATGCACATTCTCATTGTGCCATCCTTCTTGGGAACCAACAACGAAGGGACAACACATGGACTAAGGGATTCTCGAACGTGACCCTTCTTTAATAGTGCCTCTACCTGATTGTTCAACTCTTTAGTATCATCGGGATTCATCCTATAAGCTGGCCTATTTGGCAAGATGGCCGCAGGCTCCACTTGGTGCTCAATACCTCTAAGGGGTGGTAATCTAGTAGGTAATTCTTCATGAAATACATCTTCAAACCTTTTCAATAGTTCTCGGACCGCCTTAGGACAAGTGGTTATTTCTTCCATCCTCTCCTTGAACATTAATAGGATTAATGGTTCACCACTCAAAACTGATTTTTTTAGTTCTTTCTTCGACATAAACAAGTTTGTAGTGGCTACCTTCTCCCTTCTATAACTCTCATCTAATGCCACCTGCTCCGGGCTTAAGGGTGCGAGTTTGATCAGTCTTCCTTCATGCTTGAATGAATAAAAATTCGTGTAGCCATCATGAACAACTTTTCGATCAAATTGCCACGGCCTCTCGAGAAGCAAATGACCGGCACTCATAGGCACTACATCACAAAGTACCCGGTCCTTAAATAGAAAATTCAATAACAGCTTGTTTAGTCACCTTAATGTCTTCCTTATCGTTCAATCACTTAAGCAAATACGGTCGAGGGTGTATAGTGGCTTGCAATTTCAACTTCTCCACCATTTCTTTTGAAACCACATTGGTACAACTCCCCCATCAACAATGACAGAGCATACTTTCCCCATCACCAAACACCGGCTATGAAAAATATTTTCTCGCTGCATGTGCTCACCTGTGGCTTGAGTGGCCAAAACTCTTTGTATTACCAAGAGGGCAATATTTTCTCCCTCTTGCGCTCGACAAACTTCTTCAATTTGTTCCTCTTCTGCACGAGTCTCTTCTGTCTCTTCTTCCTCACTAATGACTTCTTGAGTGTCCTCTCGAATCAAGATAACTGGTTTATTGGGACATTGTGAAGCAATGTGTCCAAGGACGAGGCACTTGAAATACTTGATTTCCTGAGCCTTTGGTCTTGCAACGTCTTGGATTTTCTTCTTTTGTTCCACAACTTTTGATGGCAAATTTCTAGCAAATTTCCCCTTTTCTTCAACCTTTGGTGAGGGCTGGAATGGAGTGTTCGGTTTAGAAGTGAATTGGGTACTGATTTCTTTTCCTTTTCTCCTAATTTGCTGACATGATATGGGCGACCCAAAAATTTTCATGTTACAAATTTTTATCTAATGTGTTTGCTTATTTTGTAGCTTCCTATTTCTTTAGAGATTTCAGCCTTTGTCCAAGCTTAAACAGCAATCCATTCCATTTTGATGTCAAGACACGGCCAAAGTGGTCCATGAAAGAAGGAGAATGTTCCCTTGGAAATATTTAAATTTGTCAAAGCAACAAAGCATGAGGACCACATTTTCGATTCGGCTCAGTTGGACCTCCAAAGTTGTTTGGGCCTTTTTGAAGACCTTATCGGCCTTAAATCAAAATGACGTCTTCTGAAGAAAGGTAGCTATTACCAAGAACCCAGTGAAAGCAAGCTACCCAGCTTTGACTTCTCAACTTCTTAGCCACCAATTCGGCCCAAGTCCAAATTGTAAAGGAAGCTAGGGTTTGCAGTCAAAGAAAATGAGAAATACAGCTGCTCACGTGACTGAAGCTATTCTTGGGAAGAAATCAAAGGTTTCACCATCTTTCCTTTTGTGTAATGGGCCAAAGTGGGAAAGCTTGTGAGCCATCTGATTTGGCACATTCTTACTTACCTTTGAGGGCTAGGATTTTGTAAATGGCTGGTTAAATCCCCCCCTTTGCAGCTTGTAATCTTCAGATTTGAATTTAGAAGATTTTTATTTTCAAATTGTGAATCTCCCCCTTTGGAGTTTTTTTCTCCAAAGACTCAGTCTCCGGAATCCATATTCCGGCCACCGAGAGACAATCGGAGTTGGTCTTCCTTATGAGCTAGGACGACCTATCCTTACCACATTTCTCCAGCCATATTCATGGTCTAAGGGTGAGAGTGTGGATCATCAGCTCAAACATCCATTTTTATGTGAATTGAAGCTCATTCTACCGCAAACCTAGTTTCCGGCCAAAGCACAACACTCATCCATTTCGTCAGCATAATTCCAAAATCCTACGTGATAATCTCGTCAATTTTGGAGGCTTTCTCATTTCCTTGTTCATCAAGAAAACCTCCGATTTTCAGCAACAAAATCACTCCCGTTTTTCAGATCTACTCGTCCAAAGTTTGCCCCCAATTTTTCAGGATCTGCCGAGAAAACCCTAATTCTACCATTATCTGCCTTTACCATTTTTGGTATATCCCTCATTTCGTCTGTGAGGATCCCTTAAAATTTGTAGGATCATTATATCCCTTATCCATCTCCATTCTCTCAAAATTTCAAATTAAGAACCACTACCGTTTTTAAGATATTGCTCCCACAACTTCATTCCATATCTGTCCGGCCCCTTCTTTGCGCATTCTTGTTCTCTATTCCATATTTCCAGATTTAACAGTGAGAATCCTCTTAAAATTTTAGGACTTTCTCTTTATCCATCTTTTTGCCTCTCCTAAAAATATTAGCTCCAAAATCACTTGTAATCCTGAAATCTCTGCCTTCCATTATCAACTCCATTCCCTGATTTTTTGGGATCTTTCACTCCTTACCCGAGTTGGTAATTTTCCCGCTTATTCCATTCCCATTTTGTGTCATTTGCCTCTCAACTTTCAGGGCTAATTGTAACATGAGTTCTTGCCGGTAATGGAACATGAGTTCCCATTTTGTACAAACCTTTTTCTCATCAATAGCTTCATCAATCTCCATGTCATAGGCTCTTGATCATTTTCACGTCTCCTTTGGGATTTAACATTTTCCCACCACAAATACGCATAACTGGATAATTCCAAAGCTACTAACTATATTTTTCCTTGTCGGAATAATTATGGAATTCAAACACTTTCTCAACTTTATCCAACCAATCCAGGAAAACATCACCATTACCACTGTCATTAAATGGAGGTACACTAACCTTAATGTGCTTCAATTCTTCATCAGAACCACGCCGATCGTTAGGAAACACGTTGTGCTCCTCTTCATCATCGAACAAAACTTCTTCCTCAGAATCGGTCGGTGAAACTCTTCTCCTCGCATTTATAGTTCTTCCTTGGGGCCTTTGCGCTCGAGGAGTTTGTCTTTTTAACTACCTTACCTCCCCCATGAGTCGCTAGAGAACGGTCGACAAATCATCAATTTGGCCTCGCAGACTCGGCTCAGCCACTCGACTAGTGGTAGCTTGTGCTTGTTCATTGGTTTCACGGGCTTGTTGGGTATTGGTTGTACTCCTCGTCACATGATAACACTTAGAGTAGAATATCAGGTAGGGAATGATGTTTACGGAAAGAGGATGGCTCTGATACCAAATGATGTGCCAACGGTATCGGACGACACAACACGAACGGTGTGGAATTGACAAAACGAAGAACAAACTCTACAATCTTACACTTGTATCCGTCTTACACAAAGTGGGGAACATTGCAGCAAGTTACTAATTTTGAAACTAGCAACAAGATAATAAAACTTACAAACACACAGATATTACTCACCAGGTTAAATGCAAGGCTGTTTGGAGGATTCCTCAACAAACTAAAAGTAACAAATGCTCTGGATATTATATATTCAACAACCCCTTACAAAATGAGCCAAGGAAGGCTTATATAGCCTTTGAATTACAGCCATCACGTTTTTGCTTCAATTCTAGTTAAAACATGTTAACAAAAAGTATGCTGCAAAGTATTTTTTAGATGAAAAAGTAGTGTGAATGCTCATAGATGGTTTTCTCCCATTGTGGGCTGGCAGGTTGTATGCTCACATGTGATTGGAACAGTTGGAGGTGATAAGAATGATGAAATCCTTTCACTAAATTTTAATGTGAAAAATGGATTGGATGAGGAAAAGGTGATAAAAGGCTGAAAGCTTATCAAGGGATGGCTGGATTTTAATGTGAAAAACGGATTGGATAGAAGGGAACAAAAGGAGACTTGCAAGCTTTCATCTGATTGGCTAAAAATGGAGGTAACTTGGTAACACTAAAATAGTGGCTGCAAAAGAGATTGTGGGACCCAGAAGCAGCTCTCCACCTCATGCTTGGTCTTAAAACATGGTGGACAATAAAAAAAAGTGTGAGTTGTTCATCAAGGGCGGATTAGTTCGACCACCATTGTGCTTGATTTTCCGATGGCTTGGCTGGACCAATTATCTGTTGTCAAGTAATCAAATGGTATGGCAATTCCTCGTCCTTCGGGGTAGCTTCTTTATCTCCGACATTCTCCAAATATTTACCTACAAAATGAGCAAACAAGTTAGTCAATTTGCGAGTCTGGCTCATTGTGATGATTCTTCTAGGGTCATCTTCAATATGTGCCAACAATGCTTTCAATTAGTTCGTTGTGGAAGAACCAATATTTTCTTGCTCATTGTAGCCATTTTCTACCTTTTTCCACACGTCTTGCACCGAGTAAACCACAGATTCGAATTCTAATTGTTGTAATTTTATCTTGGTGAGTTGTGGTAACGGGATTTGCCACAACATTGAACTCTCATAGTTTGTTATAGCTCTGATACCATTTCAAAGAAATTAGAATTGGGAAAACCGAGTTTCTAGACGGGAGAAATACCAAAATATGAAAGAGAGAATAATTTGAGGTCACATGTCCTCTTTTCATTTCGTTCAGCCACTAATACAAAATGTATAAATAATATTAAAAATAAAATTAAATCTGATAATAATTCTAAGACTATTTATTTATAAGAACTCCCATAATAATTTTTTTTACCTTTTGTTACTAAAACGTCCATAACTTCTTCCTCAGTGCTTGGAATGATCTGAAACTTGAACCATTAGAAATTCGATATCTGGGGCATTGAAATCCATAGGTCACACATTAAATTTTGTGACTGTTGGCTCTTTAAAAAATCATTCAAAATCTAGTATAAAAAAATTGACAGATTTTATTACTATTTATTCGTTGAGTTTAATATTCAACAGTAATAGCTTCCACAAGCAATTTGAGTCTGAATTATGGGTATGAACAAGTACTATTATGCTTTCAATTGAGACATTTTAGTTGGACCTAAATTTTTAAAAAATATTTGGACTTCCGTAATTAATTTTAAGCTCTTGGGTTTGACTCCAAATTCGTTCTTGTGGATTGGGTAGGCTTACATTACGTTTCTGCTACAACCCTATTTTGGGTGGTGAGACTCTAATAACAAGATAGAAGTATAGAGTAAGAGAGAATTTGGGGAAAGGAGACCGTGAGTAATTTTGTAGAATAATTTTCATATATTGCCTGTAAGTCTTACATATATTTATACTAGTTTGTGTGAATATATATTATTGACACTGCTAACCAACTAACAAAATTTGGATGCACACAAGATGTGCGCCAGGCAAAGGCTCCGGAGATGGGGACCCAGCGTCTACGATGAGGAATCTTCCTCGTCTTGAAGTGGCAGAACTGCAGCAAAATCAGCATTCGACATTGAAAAAATTGACGAAAATGCAACAGAGCGGAGGTTGATCACTCCAGCGGCGAATCTGAATAGGAGACGATGGATAATGATAGAAAGAGATGCAGAATATGTGGCCTAAGAGGTCAGATTTGGATAGGATGCCATGCTACACACCTTATGATGTTTGTGGTTTGTTCAAGGGTCTCACACATTTGAGTCTCTGTACTGTTGACGTGGGGTAGTTGCCTTAGTTGTTTAAATTTTATTAATAATCAAAATTGATAATCATCCTAAGAACTTTGATGACTTTATCCAAGTATCTTTCCTGATAATGAAATTTCATCTTTTTCTCCACTCCTTGCAAATCAATTTAACGATGCGTGCTGGTAGGGGAGTTGTGACTGGGTGCTTGCCCAGATAGAGACGAAGCCGATAGTAGAGTTGTCAAACGAACGATCGAGCGAGCGAGAGAGCCTGGCGAGCCCAGATCTCCCTCACAGTCATCGGCATCCAAGTTTAGGCTCGAATCCACGTCGTTTTTTCTCGTCGAACATTGTCGTTGTCACTAGTCACCCACAGTCAGAATCTCAAACTCTCATTCTCTCTCTCTTTCTCATGTGCATCACAGTGGCAATAGGCAACGGTCCTGATAACCGCTGCCTGATGATCTAACGGTCATATGATTGTTGGTTTTTAACGGTCATAAGAATGTTCTTCTCCCTTCATACCCTCCACCCCTTAACTCTCCCCTCCCTTCCCCTCCTCTCTCCTATAAATTCCCTTCCTCTCTTCTCTATTCGTCACTTAATTTTCTATCAATATTCTCAATTTCTCAAATTCTCAACTATTCAACTACGCTCATTCAATTTTTTTGCACGTAATTAATCAAGGTAAGTTACGATTATTTTTTGTTAACATTTATAATTAGTTTGAAGTTAATTGATAACTAACGAATTTATGTTTTTGTATGACTCGTACTCGTGGATTTGAACCTAGTTTCATAGTTCCACTACGTACAAGTCATTGCTAAATGATATCAATTTATTATATTTTACTATAAAAAGTTTAGAATTTTACCAATATTTATCATAGATTATTTAATATGGATACCTATACCAATAGTGATAGACAAGAAATTGAGTAAACTAATCTCGCATTTTCAATTGGTCAATGATTGGCACACACATTCACTTTCTTACCTAAATCTAAAAAAAGTAAAACGTCAAATGTTTAGGAGACACTTTGAAATAAAAAAAAATTAGTGTAGGAAGAAACTAGAAACTATGGCACAATGTAAATATTGTTTAAAATACTACGGTTACAAATCGACTACTAACACTATCGGTATGTATTCTACAACTGTCATTTTAACGAGCAACCGAGAAGTAGTACACAAACACAACTACAAATGGAATGCTAGTGGTAGTGATAATTTTATATATTCCTAAGGAAATTAAGAGAATAAGTGGCAAAATATGTAGCGCAAAACGAGGTACCTCTTTCGATGTTTGATAGGAAGAATTATAAAAAAATTATTCAATAATATATTAATAATAATTATAAACGAGTTCTTGTTAGTACATTATGAGGTGACATTATTAACATAAATATAAAAGCCAAATAATGGCTTTATTTGTAAATACACTTACTATGTCTATTTGCATCACTTCTGTTTTATAGAGTGCGCCTAGCTCACTCTGATATATAGTCACCACTTATCATTTTATTGATAAGAAGTGGCAACTCAATAAAAGAATATTAAGCTTTTGTAGTTGTTAATATCAACGTAGTGGCCTTACGATTTATAGATATATTCTATTTATTTTACAAGAATATTCAATTAAAGATAGAATTTTCAATATCACTTTAAATAATGTTTATGCTAACGATATTTGTGTTTCTCAATTTAAAAGATTATTTCAATATGATAATATTCAATCATCTCTTTTTCACATGCGATGTGTTTGTCACATTTTAAATTTAATTGTTGAAGATGACATGTAATTTATTTTCTTGCATGCGAATGATATTAGAAATGCAATTTCGTATATTGCATCATCAATTGCTCAACAACAAGAATATAATTTTTTTTGTAAAGAATCTAATATTAAACCAAAAAAATTAAAAACGAATTTATCAACTAGGTGGAACTCGATTTATTCATGTTAGAAAATGTTAAACTGTATTGGTTTGTTAACAAATTGTTAAACTTTATATCAAAGTAATTGCGAGATTACTAATTTGTTTGTTGAATTTTTTAAACTATTTTTTTATGCTACTAAAGAATATTTGAGAATTTATTATCCCACTACGCATCGTGTTTTTTTAATTTTTGTCAATTTAATGGGTATTTTTCTACAATATAAAAAAATAATGAATATTTTGATTTACCTGATATATGAAAATCAAATTCTTAGATAGTATGAAAATCAAATTTAAAAAATATTGACTTGATGTACCTGATATATTTTTATTTGCATGCATAATGCATCTTCGATTAAAAATAAAATGAGCTAAATTAACGTTCGATACAATTTCTAATAATTTAGATATCGGTACGCAATCGAGTTTTAGTCAATTAAGGAAAAATCTTGCTATGTTATTTTATTCTTATCAAAATAAATATTCTAGTTTTAGCTGTTCATTTTCTTACTCTCATCCATTCGAGCTCTAGTGGTAGTTCTTCCTTTGGACATCGCTTACATCTCATGGATAACATGAATGCAGACGATGTTTTATTTTATATTTTGGAAAAAAATGAACTCGTTAATTATTTATAAATGCGATATAAAATTTCCTATAATGATAATTTTGATATATTAAATTGGTAGAAAACAAATGAAACTCAATAGCTAATTCTTCCTAAGATTGCAGGGAATTCACTAAAACGCTTTGTTTCTACTGTAACATCTGAATTTGCTTTTAATGCAAGTGGACACATATATAATGATGATCAGGAACGTCTTGCACCTAATATCATAGAAATTCTAATATGCATGAAGGATTAGTACGATGTTATGAAGAGAGACCAACAACGCCATCTAAGAATTTAAAAATTTAGCGTTCGAGAACAAGTTATTTTTTAATTTCAAAGTGTGTTTTTTAGTAATTTTTTACACTTATAAATTTTTATATTTTGCACATGATTGACAATTAAATATGTGCTAACCTAGTTGGGATGCATCTAAGTTGTAGGGATGGAAATCCCAAAATTATTTATATCAATTGATATTTAATTTTTTAATAAAATATTTTTTTTATATTTATTATAATAATATATTTAAAATATATCACTTAATTTATCATATTTTCAATTTTATGACAGCAAAAATACCTTTGTAAAAATAGTTACAAGATATGTGTTTTGGAAATATTGAGTTCGTTTAGCTCGGCTTGTTTAGGCTCGGCTGGACTGGCTGGCTGACTCGACTCATGCTCGAGTGGAATAAGCTCGAGGCTCGCGAGCCGGCTCGAGCTTTACTTTTTTTTAAAAAGATCGATCTAGCGAGCTCAAGCTTCACTTTTTGAAAAAAAAAACTCAACATCCTCGATGAGCCAAACGATTTCAAGCTCAGCTCGCTCGAGCAAACTCGAATGTCATCTCTAGTCGATTGTCAAAACATTCTGAAACTGTGGCAGTGGAAGATATCGATTGAGAACAAAGCAAGAACCTAGCAACAGAGTGAACACGGCTCTGATTGATCGGACAAGTGATCAATGGGATACGAAGCACTCACTCGCCATTCCTTTTATGCAAAACAAAATGTCAAGAGAAACAAGGAGAAGAAATGCAACAAGGCGAGATCACCAGGTTTCACCATTAATGGGCTAAGAAGCTCTTGCAGCGGAGAAGATAGTTCTGCCCATACATAAACATTGCTCTTTTGCTCAATCATTGAAGTCAACGTCACACTTTACATTGACTTCCAGTAAAAATCAGATTTTTATTTCAAATTTGCATGTCAGCTAAGCTCCATTGTTAAATCACTGCAATAAGCGCGAAATGAATGACCACAGCGAAGTGCATCGCCCCAAAATATATAGAATAAGAATAAAAAAAACATGTCCAAGCCTTCCATGTTTTATCATATTCTACCTATATAAACTCTAGATCTTTCCTATACCAAAAATAACTCGTTGAATAGCTGAGAATCAGACGACCCTCGCACTTGTTCAAAATATGAAGCTGGAATCTCTGGAGTAGGAAGAGACGCGACGCATTTGAACTGTAACAACAGATCAATATTCAAATTTTAATGGAAGAGCAGAGAGTAAAAAGAACATTTCCTGGAAAATGTTTACCTTATGTTGCTTGTAATTCTCTCTTATTGCTGAGAGTGAACCTCCTCTTCTGCTCAGATACAAGTCGAGCAGCATAAGCACGCAGTCTTTTAACTCGTTCGCTTTATACCCAGAATATTGTTCTAGAGTTTGAGACTGTCAAGAGAGCAGAATTAGATATTATTTACTTTAAAGGCAAGAAAACAAATGAGAGGGATTGTTAAATTTCGAGCATTGGATTTATACCCATGATTGAATCTTTGGTTGGCTTATGAACTTTGCCAAGAAAAGAATCTATCGATGTAGGAGATTGAGAGATAAAGGGTATCTGAACAGAGCTTGTTCTCTTCGGCCACTTCCACTAACCAGTCTACTAAAACTCCTCTCATATTAGCCGTGATATCTTTCTGAACTTTCTCAATATAATTGGGGAGCGGTCTTCTTTTTGGTTCCATCTGAAAGCACTTTATCAGGAACTAGTATATGATTTTATGGCAAAGGAAGTTTCCTGAATTAAATACATTTCGATTCAACTAGATCCGGAGAGACATGGATGTCGGATCGCATGTGCTCTGTGAAGAGATTTTCTTACCTCCATATTGTGAAGATAGTCATAAATGTCTGTAGCATAAGGCGCACGCATCTCGGGGTTGTCCGAAACACGATCTGTAACGTCCCGTTTTTCTTTATACTTATTATTATTATTATTATTATTAAATATTTTATTTTAACAAAAATGTGTCAATTAATTCATTTACGTTAAAATACAGCAGAAAACTTTATTACAAGCAAACTCATTTAAATTATAAAACCAACTCATAATTTACGTTTTATGTTAAAAAAACATAAGGTTTACAAACAATTACAAACACTTATTTTACAAAATACCAAAAGACATTCTTAAAAGCAACTTTCAAAACACATATAAATTCATTTTTACATGTCACACTACCGGTCAAATTTGCTTAACGATCTCAAGCATCTGCACCAGATATACTCTCTACATTGCATCAATCTAAGAATCAGGAGTAAACTCCTCACTTTCAATGTTGTCACCTACATTACAAAGCTTAATCTAATGAGCTTAAGGCTCAATAAGTAACATACAATGTCCTAAACATAAACTACATGACTATGTATTTTTTAAAACCATGCAATTTTCCATATACATTTATTTCATTTCTTTTCACGTATTTAGTTTAGTGTGGGCAACACATCGTACATGGATGAAAGACACCATATGGTCCAGGACACCCAAATTAATGGCAACCGTATAGTCTGCAGTATAGGACAGTCAAGTTCAATCACACCCAGAACATTAGATAATTACGTACATTATGCATTAAATATTGAAAGTATGACAAAATTGAGGATTAGCACCGTATGACCTCCCTCGAGGCAGCTTTATTCAATTTCACCTTCAATACTCAGTTGGGTTACATCATATAAACCATGCATGTAAAATATTTTCGTACTTTTATGAAAACATGATGCATTAACATTGTCACGACCCAAAACAGGGCCTAGACAGACGTCGGGCCCAATGGCCCAATTCCCGAGGAAACCCGACCACTAAGTCCTAGGCTCGGGTATTCAATTTAAACCAAACAGCGGAAGTCTTAAAATTTCAAGCAAGCCCAAACATTTAATCCAAATAGTCGGATAGCATACATCAAATGTTTCAATCAAATATATACACGAGAAGTTTTACAATTTAAAATATACATCGTTCGAATTTTGTAAATACAAATTGGAGAATTTAAACTCCAATATAAGTCTCACTGGGCCTTACCCGGGAATGATCCTGAAAACAAAATTTGTAGCCAAAGGGGTGAGTGACTGCTCTCAGTATGGGTCTTATTTTTATTATTAAATTATAAATAAATAATAACATGTTAAAACATATTTAAACAGGATTTTGAACAATCCGTAAATATGTAATGCACAATGAGGTAAAATATAAATAATGTGTATCCATCCACTCAAAGTTGGTGGCGACCATAAAGTAAATGCACAATGAGATGCAGTGCAAATGATGTGTAACTCCAAAAAGTGGAGACTCCACACTAAGGTGGCAACCATAAAGTAAATGCACAATGAGATGCAGTGCAAATGATGTGTAACTCCAAAAAGCAGAGACTCCACACTAAGGTGGTGGCAACCATACAGACCCGGATCCAGTTTAGGGATTCGAAACTCAAGGGCAGGCTTAGCCGTCCCTATTAACCATTTGTGCACAATGCTCAATGATGAATGTGCAATGCAAATGCATATGTTCAATAACAATAAATTGCAATAATAATAACAATACAAATGCAATTAAACATGTAAAATTAGCATTTATATAAAAACCCCTACCTTTTAATTCCTTGAAAAGTTAGGTCGGAATCGAGATTATAGGTCGACGAAGGGAATCTTGTTTCTCCCGCACCGGGCTCGTTTCAATATCGTTAATCTCCTCTGTAATATCTCATATACAGTGTATAAGAGAAGAGAAATGAAAACCGAGCCAAAAGACGAGCCAAAACGGCCCCCACAGAACCATTGAACCGAACCCGTTCGGGTTGAACCGGTCCGGACTAAACCGGTTCGGACTGAACCAGTTCGGCCGAACCATTGACCAGTCAATGGTCAATGTTGACTGGTCAACATTTGACCATTGACCGGTCAACGGCGAGTCGGTCGTCGGCCGGCGACGATTTTTATCGCCGGCGCCGATTCCGGCCTCCGTTCTCGACGAAACTTACACCAAAACAGTCGTATCAACGAGACTGACTCAACCGTACCAAGAATCACGAGAAATACCAAGATTTGAAAAACCGAAACCAAAACTCCAAACTCTCGATTTTTCTTAGATCTCTCACAAAATACGGATTTACCTTCGAAATCGCTTTAGCAGACTTCTTTATCCTTCCGAGACGGACGTTCCGACACCACGATCTCATCGAACGGACGTTGTTTGCTGACGACGTCTCTCCCTCTCTCTCCCTCGGTGTCAGGCGTCAGGGGAGATAAAACGAAGAAGAAAACCTTCTTCTTCTCTTAATATAATATTATAATATTATATTTAATAATATCATATTATATTAAATAATATAATATTATTAAAACATAATATTTATTTCGTGTAACGTTTACAATTTCCGTTTGATTCCCGTCGTTTCGCTTAAAATTTCAACACGATTATGTGTCCACTGATTTCGTAAAATCATCTTTTACGTAACATTCAAAAAACGTAGCTCGATTTTGTCCCGAAATATCTCAATTTTAATTAGTTTGACCAAGTCGTCACACGTGGCATATACAACAAATTTACATTCTGTATACGAAAATTGACTAGTCAAACTTCGCGAAAAATTTTCCTTCATATTCGAGATTTAAAATTTCAGGTCCTTACATCATAACCCCCTTAAAAGAATTTCGTCCCGAAATTCCATACAAACTTAATAAAAAGATGTAAATAAACGATGGTACTTTCTCATCATATCGGATTCTATCTCCCACGTTGACTCTCTTTCAGAATAATTCCTAAAATTTAGAAGTAAATTTTGGATCTCGATTTGACACGATGCTAGAAGGAACTACATGCAATCAAACAATATTGTCGACATATAGCCTACTGAATTTAGATGCTGAAAAATTCATTCTCACTTGAATAAAATGAGAGACATTAGTAAATCAATCAACTATGACCCAAATAGCATCAAGTTGTTTAGGGTATTGGGAAGTCCAGACACGAAATCTATGACAATCATATCTCACTTCTACTCCGGGATAGACGGAGGCTGCAATAAACCAACAGGTTTCTGATGTTCAGCCTTTACCTGTTGAAACGTCAAACACCTTGAAACAAACTCAGTCACATCTTTTTTCATACCATTCCGGCAATACTGGCGTTTCAAATCTTTGACACATTTTGGTAGACCCATAATGTATGGCAAATCATGGACATTTTAGTGCTCAGAAAGAATAAATTGTCTTAAATAAGAATTATTCGGTATTACAATACAACTTTTGAAGTATAAGAAATTATCTTGCTCAATACTCCAATCATTAAATTCTTCACCAGCTTGTATTTGATCAAATTTTCTTATTAATTCGTCATCTAATCTCTGCATTTATTTCACACGCTGCAGAAGACTAGGAGTAGCTACAACATTGAATAACTTAACTGAATGTCCATAATCATGGAACTGGAATTCAAAGTCTTTCAGAGCTAAACATCTCCTCCATTCCTCGAGAATAAGGCACGAAAGTGAACCTCGAGGGTATCGACTAAGGGCATCGGTTACTACATTTTCTTTCTCAGGATGATACTCCAAAGAGAAATCATAAGCTCCAATTAATTTCATCCAACGCCTCTGACGAATATTCAAGTCACACTGAGTAAATAAATATTTCAAACTTTTATGGTGTGAAAAGACTTCAAATTTAGCACCATACAAATAACTCCGCCAAATTTTGAGAGCAAAAACGATGAAGGCTTATTCCAAATCATGCACAGGGTAATTCTGCTCATGAGCCTTTAATTGTCGAGAGGCATAAGCAATAACTCTACCCTGTTGCATAAGTACGCATCTCAAACTGACTTCTGATGCATCGGTATATACATTATATGGTAAAACCTCATTAGGTACTGCAAGGATAGGAGCTGAAGTCAAGTGCTCTTTCAATTCATCAAAAGTCATTTGACATTCGTTGCTCCAAATAAATTTCACATCCTTCTTGGTTAGTTGAGTTAATGACCTAGCTATAGATGAAATTTTTTTCACAAATCGACGATAGTAGCCAGCCAACCCAAGGAAACTTCGAACTTCTGAAACGTTCTTAGGTGGTTTCCATTTTACCACCGCCTCAATTTTCTCGGGATTCACAGCTATCGCATCACGAGAAATGATATGTCCCAAGAATTTAACTTCTATTTTCCAAAATTCACATTTGGATAATTTGGCATATAATTGATGTTCATGCAAGGTTTCTAGCACGATTTCCAAATGTCTCATGTGTTCTTCCTGTGACTTTGAATAAATTAAAATATCATCGATAAAGACCATGAAAAATTTATCAAGGTATGGTCGAAACACCCGATTCATCAGATCCATAAATACTGCGGGTGCATTGGTCAACCCAAACGGTAAGACCGTGAATTCAAAATGGCCATAGCGAGTTCTGAAGGCTGTTTTAGAAATATCATTTTCTTTGATCTTTACCTGATGATACCCAGACCTTAAATCAATCTTAGAAAAATATTCACAACCACCCAATTGGTCGAAAAGATCATCAATTCTTGGCAATGGATATTTATTCTTAATTGTGGCTTGATTCAACTTTCGATAATCGATGCATAAGCGGAGGGAACCATCACTTTTCTTAACAAAAAGTACTGGTGCGCCCCAAG
>QAOC01045354.1:0-13028 GCA_003255005.1 Begonia fuchsioides
ATCTTCTACCCTTGGGTTTGATTTTCTTTTCTTTTCTTTCTTGTTGCTGTGAATTTCTTTTTCGATGTTTTGGTTTGTTTTGGCTCGCGAAATCGTAGTTATGCTTCAGCTGCGTGGATATTTCTGCATGTTCTTGCCAAAATGTTTGTTTTCGCGTCGATCTGATCCGAAAGCTTAGGATTCGCTATATGCCTGTAAATCGAAAGGGTCTTTAATTATTTTTTTTGAATAAAAAAAAAAAACCAATAAATTTCAGGGTACCCGAAATTACCCGAACCCGACCCGGAACCTTAAGGTCTCAGGTAGCAATGAGTCCTACCGGGGCCGGGCCGGGTATCGGGTATTGTATATTACCCGATACCCGTTCGGGCCGGGTATCTCGCAACGATACCCGGCCCGAATACCCATTTGCCCAAGCCTAACTACTCCTCCCCTTATGACAAGCATATTATTGATGACAGTAGTTCCAGATTATTTTCATCAACTAATGAGATCATTTTCATCAACTAATGAGAAGTGGTTCCAAACACCCGACCATAAAATCATTTTCTTTGAGCAACAAAATTGAAATGAGCTATGAAAAGGATTTTCATGGCAAAGATTTACATTGTAATGCCATTCAAACAAAATCGAGCGACAAAATAAAATTTTATGGCCGAACAGTTTCAGCAACAAAATCGAGAAATATGAAATCGAAATGTGCATTTCAAAAATTAAACAAAATCGCAGATGCTTACTATCAAAATTGTCATCGGAAAATGCATCGCGCCGTCAGCCGTTGGGCATGGGGTTTTGTCAGGAAATCTTTAACAGAGGGAGGCGTCACAAGAGAAAGGTTTTGTTGAGGGACGTCGGCATCGAGAAAAAAAGGAAAAAACACTAAACGTTTTCTAGCAGGTTGGAGGATTGGGTTGGGTTGAGGCGGTTACCAACCTACAACCCACCCTTTTGCGCAAACCCGACCCAACAACCTAAAATTTCAAAATAAAATTAATAAAACCCAACCCAATATGTGCGGTTTGGGTCGAGACCCACGAGGCTGGCGAGTTTGCCCACCCCTATTGTCAGGTATTAGATAATGTAATATAAGAAATTGCATTCATATGTGATAAAATAAATTTTATTACATTTAACAATAAAATTTAAAATATAACAAACATATTTAATATGAAAAAAAAATTTAATATTAACTGATTGACATAACCTTTGGAATTGAGAAATTTAATATCGCTAACCACAAAATCTTAATATTCTTATGTTTAGTAGCTCAAACTCATCAATAAAATGAAAAGTAATGCTTGCACTATATAAATCGAAAATATCGCAACTCGACATAGTAAGCGCATTTGCAAATAAAACAATCAATTTATTTTTCATATTGATATACATTTTAATAATGGATGCTCGTAGTATATTATGATAAATCGATTTATAATTAGAATTAATATATTCTTAAATAAATTTTTTATATACCTCATATCAAACACTAATAGAGATATCTCGTTTTTTGATTTATATTTTGCGACACATTTTTTAATTTCTCATGTGAATACATGAAATGCCCAATACTAATAGCATTTAGTTGTAATTGTGTAATACCTCTTGTTTGCTCGTTATGATGACATTTTCTATAATGTCTACTAATAGTGTTAGTAGTCGATTCATATCCATAGTATTTTGCACAATATTTACATTGTGATTTAGTTTTTAATTTTCTATATTAATTTATTTTGTTTCAAAATGTCTACAAATATCTGTTAGTATACTTTATTTAGATTTAGGTTAAGAAGTCTATGTTTATCTTGATATTTTACCAATTAAAAACACGAGATGAATTGTCTCAATTTCTCTATTATCATCCTCGATATATCTCTGATCTTTCTCGTTGTCCATTGCACCATCTAACGTCATTGTACCTCTTGCATCGCCAAATCTCCCACGTTCTCTCATTCTTGTACTCATCCTCCCTTTCCCTCTCTCTCACCTCTATGCATCTCTCGTGTTACCACAACAATCGCTTCTCCAAACCACTTTATGTAACCAATTTCATCTTTGGCATTACAAATTATTTCTCTTGTGATTCATTTTCTGAATCAAGCTCCTATATTGTTTTTTCAATGTCAAAATAGCTACAAACACACCACTAATCGGAAGAATAACATTAGATTTACAAAACTTGACCGCCTGTTGGAGGATTAACGGGACATTAATCTCAAGGTGTTGGGTAAAATTAGCTTAAATTTAAATTTTTTAGTACCACAAAAAATTTTAAAGTGTTCACTCCAAATACGTTTATACCCCATATTAAAAGCAGGCAGTCAATATTAAATAAAATTGACTTTCAAATTAATTTTATTTTATCAAAATAAAAAAGTTATTTTTAAAATTTTTGTAATAATTTTTTTTCATTATTATTTGGATAATTATGTAATAATTTTTTTTCATTATTATTTGGATAATTATCTATAAACAATCTGTACTCATGGGTATGTTTAAACTGACCGCTTAAACTTTTATTTTTAATGTATTACTTTGATATCTAAAAATATGATTATTTTCAACTAGTACCTCAAAATTAAAATTGATCAGCTAACATATTAAAATTTGAATAATTATCAATTGATGCATTATTGTAAAATTTAAGTTCCCTAAATATCTTTTTATAATTTAATATCTAGTTTTTTCTAATTATTATATATTCTTGATTAAAATGATAAAAAAATAAAAATTATAATGAAAAATCAAAATTAAATTGTAAGAAGTTAGACAATAATGATTTACTGTCAGAGTATCGATTGACAAAATTTTGAAGTTTAATTTGTCAATTGAAAATATACTCATACTTTGAAGGGAAAGAATTAAAAATTCAAATGTCATTTGAATAATAGTCATACGTCAGGGTGATGATACAATTCAAAGTTTAAAGTGTCACTTAAAAAATATATATAATTAGTGGGTTCCATTCATAATTAGCCTTATTATTTTAATGTTCAAATAAAAATGACTCTATTTTGTTCATTTAAAAATAATATTATTTTAAAAATTGAAAAAATAAAACCAACCCAACCCAATCTCACAAAAGTAGCATGATATGTCTAGTGTATATTTAATTATTATCTCTAATGGTAGTATTTTCTGTGATTGTCACGTTAAGTCCCAGTGTCTTACTTCCTAAATATATAAGGGGTAAATATCAAATTATTACTTAAATTATGTGAATACCTCAAACTTATTGACACTTAAATTACATCATAACTGTAACAAACCTTATGTCATCATGTTTGTCATTCAATTTTAACGATGTTTGTCTATTTAGTTAACACATATCATTAAAAATGATGATAAAAATATGAAAATCTTTATTTTTCATGAGGTTAATTAAGTCAAATAATAATATAAAATTATTATTAGAACTTATATAGAGATGGATAAACTCATGTATGAGGTTGATAAATAAGAAAAAGTATATACCATGGAGATGATGACTCCATTGAAATACAGAAAACACAGATGAATTTAATCCGCTAATCCTAGACCTGAACAATATTGGAGTCATCGTTGAAAAGGAAGACCAAGCTATGATCATATTAAGTTGTCAAAACACTACGACTACTCTGTAGACACTATGTCATATGGTAAACAAACCTTGGTAATGGATGAAGTAAAAGCAGAACTAAACTCGAAGTTGAGTTCTACTACTTCTAATAAAGGTAAAGGAGAAGGACTAAATGTCATAGACATATCACAATTAAATTAATTGGAAACAAGACATCCGGAGCATAGACATTCATAGTTCACATGTTAAATTTGGTGACTATTTTCCCTTCCAAAAGTCAGTCTAAATATGCTCTAAAAAACTTACGAATTTTATTATTATTAAGTTAATTGAGTTTAATACCTAACAAAGTATGCTTCTTACACTCTGTTATGTTCAAGCTACAGGTTTCAACAAAAGTTTCTTAGAGGATATAAAAAAAATAAAAGAATCGAAATTGGCACAAATCATAGTCCGGCAAACATGCTAAAAAAGTATATCATAAGGGATATTATAGCACGAGGAAAAATGAAAGTGACAAAAATTCACCAAAATAGAATCCGACAAACATGCTAACAAAAGTAGTAAGAACAACTAAGTTTAAACACACAAGTTAAACTTAGCTAATGTGCAAGAAATGGCCCAAGACGAAAGGAATCATGTCAGTACCTCTTGTGCATAAATTAATTCAATGTGGAGATTGAGGTTTTTGGTACCTGGACGGTTATATAACTTCTAATCAGCTACACGAAAAAGACTTAGTCTTCTTACAATTAGGATTTATCATTAGTGTAAATTGATAGATCAAGTGCATTTTGTGTGTGTGAAATCTAGAGTTCTAATTGAAACTAAGCCAAAAAAATCAAGTAAGAGGGAAGATAAGCGGAGAGAAAGACTTATATGTGTGAAATTAAGCCAAAAAAATCAACTAAAAGGGAAGATAAGATGAGAGAAAAACTTATATGTGGTGTCTTGGAAGTTTTTTCTAGTTTTCCAGCTAGGGTTTGCTGGATGTATCGCTAAAGGGTTGAACGTCTAGAGTAGGATTGTTATCCAAACTACGTAAATCTACGCTGCATAGTGCTTCACTATTAATCCTTTAAAGGACATCTTGTTTTACTACATATTGCTTTTAGACTATTCTTACATAGCTTTTTGTTAACCATAATATGTATCAAAATGTTGTTAGATTAGTTTTAAGACATTTAATCTATTAAAATTTGATATTTATTTGTTTAGTCGATTTGTCAACATAATTAAGATGTAACAAAAAGCATAGAAAATGAGGAAAGGGGCATTTATTATTTTTATCAAATATAAATTACATGATTTTTACGTACCCCCGGAAGTCCTCTCTCACAGCATGAGTTCTCATGGAATCTCTCTCTCTTCTGTTTCCCACCAACATTGATGCAGATTTGATCTGATTGTTTCAGCTTCTCTCTCTCTCTCTCCACCTCAAAACCTTAACTCCGTCTACTTCACCAAAAGTAATGCGCCGAGTTTCTTGTTTTTGAATGTTTTACATTAACTCCACTGATCGGAGCAGGACCATGGGAGCGTCGGAGCTTGCTCGTCGGAGAAGAAATTACAGTCCTCATCACAGCTGAAGAAGTTATGTTCCTCCATTTTGACAAAGAGTTGAGGAGAACCGAACGACTTCTGAAGCTGGCTATAGCAGTTGACCATCGATGCGGCGGAAGACGACGGAAACACATTGCATTGGAAGGCAGCTGGAGGCGGAGAGACGAGAAGCTGACTGCCAGGGAGGATTCCCGATGAGGAAATTGCAGCGTTTGGGCTACTGCCCTCGTTTAGAACGGCGCTTGAGTCGCTGTCCGACGAACCGTCTTTCAATTTATCTGGAACTGCGTCGTCGCCGCCATTGCAGTCGGTTTTGAAGCTTTCTTCGCCGTTGAAATCTGATGGATTGGTGTTTTCCACCATTAACGGGTCCATCTCATCTTTCACAGAGAGATAGCTTTCGCTGTCCTCTTCTCGAAGACTCCCCGTCAATTCCTTCACCTGCAAAAAAGAAAATTGCACAATCAAGAAGAGCCTGCAATGGCAGAATCAAAGAACAGATAAATTTATTCATCTTTCTTTTTACCTCTTTGTGAAGAAGATCGTTATCTAGAACAAGGGTCTGATAAGTAGCCTTAAGGGCATCGTAATTAGCTTTCAAAACGCCATAATCTCTCTCCAACTGCTTAGTCTTCCACCTCGCACGGCGGTTCTGAAACCAGACGGCGACTTGACGAGGCTGCAACCCAAGTTCCTGAGCCAGTTTCAGTTTCTTCTCCGGCTCCAGCTTGTTCTCTACCTCGAACGTCTTCTCCAGCGCCTTCACTTGGTCTACGCTCAATCTCCTCTTCTTCTCTGCGCCATGGCAGTACTCCTCCACGCTCCCGTCGTCGTCTAGGCCCTCCATTAATGTCTGGAAGTTGCAGAAATGGTTGCTTCTCGGACTCTGTCCATCTGAAAGTAATC
Organism: Begonia fuchsioides; assembly: GCA_003255005.1. Lineage (NCBI taxonomy): Eukaryota > Viridiplantae > Streptophyta > Magnoliopsida > Cucurbitales > Begoniaceae > Begonia > Begonia fuchsioides. Next base: position 6,026 of record QAOC01045354.1, read on the forward strand.
ATCGACGAAACCAGTAAAATAGATCGGCATTTCTTTGATGATAAGAAAGAGAACATTAGAAGATCGACAGCTTTAGGAACACGAAATATCTCATATGGGTTCGTCTGATGCCATAAATCAGCCATTAGAGGACGATTAAAAACTTAAAAAGTGAGTTGTTTTTTCAAAACCTGTCGTCGGGCAAATGGAAATAAAAGCACCCAGAGGATCAGAACTCCCAATCCGACTCATCGCTGAATAAAAGAACCCGGACTCGAACAGATCAGACCCTAGTCTTTTCCCGATCTCGCAAGAGCTCGTTAATTGCGAAATTAAATTCAGAAGCTCAAATCAAGCAGTCAGAGAGCTAGATTTTCAGAAGAACAGAAGCAAGGTCGGGGAGCAAACTCTACAGTGGTGCACACAGAAACTGTACACCATTTTTCCTCCCAAATTTCGTCATCTTTCTCCATGCTCGAAGCATCTTCTCTCTCTAGAAGACCCATCAAAACCAGGCCAAGAAAAGGCTTATCTTTTCAGGCAATCATGGAAGAACTCTCCCCCTGAATCGTCTTCCTTCATCACAATTCAATCATGGAGATTGTATTGCCGCTCTCAACCATTGGCATGGGAGATCAACGAGTGGCAGGAGAAGAAAATGACAGCCAAGCTGGAAGTGATCGTTCTCTGTCATTTTAAACAAATCAACAATGGTTAGATCCAGGGTTGGCTATTAACTGTGGTTAGGTTGATTCTGATCAAATGAAATGCAAAATTCGACCCAAATGCTCCTTTGGGTTCACAGGCTGTAGCCGGTTGACTTCCGGTTTTTGGCGCTGTTCAGTGTTCAATGCCCATGGCTTGATTACGATGGCTCGGCTTTCTTCGAGCCGGGAAAAGTTTCTGGTGGCGTCTCAGGGAATCGACGGTACGGTCGTCGCGATTAATTTCTGCATTACAATAATTATATAAAATTAGTAAAATAGTACAAAAGTTTCATCAAAGAAGACAAACTTAGTTATTAAATAATAATATATTTCAAATTACAATATNATATTTTAATTTGATCAATTACTATTTTATTGCTCAACATGCAAAACTAAAAGCTAGAAGGCGTTAACCCTAGCACTACACGAATTAATAGTGATACTCCAAGGGTGGTAGGCTATTGAGTCAACAAGTAGTACCAAGGTATGACATAGAAAATTATAAAATTCCTACATGGGTAAATGCAGATCATAACTCAAATTTTAAAAATTATCAATTAATACTTAAAACTTCATCGTAATTTCTGTCATCATAATGTCTTTGATTTTAACGATGTTCTTCAATTTATTGTACATGTTTCATCAATTAACAATGGTAAATAGGTTAAAATTATTATAATTTGATGATAATTCTTGTTTTTTCAAGTTTGACTATGTTAAAAAATAGAAATCTATTGTTTGAGATTCTTTCTCGGCAACTCGTTAAAGTAAACCAAATTGACAAAAATTAAAATCAACTTAATAGACAAATTAAATCAAAGAAAAATATGATCACAGTGTGTCTACTAAAATTATCGTAAAGTTTAAAGTTTTTATTAATGACTTTTAAAGAAAAGCTATTCGCTCCGTACTGCATATTTCAAGGAGTACGTTGATGTTAACCCTAGTTAACTGTTAGTTAATATGTTTATGAATTTCATAGCTTACATGAATTAATGCATCAATTCAGGAATAGTTATGAATTTGAAACCACTTATGAAATCTAAATAATCATTTCATGCTCTTGTATTAATATTAGGATTTTAAAAGTTTTCTATATATTGATGTTTGAATCTCTAAATCTGTTGTACCTTGATTTTCTTATTAGTGAATTTCTCTATTTTGAGTTTTTTACGTAAATCCTAGTATCTTATCTTTCTACGATTATTTTTTTTTCTAATTATTATCGTTCGATTCTCAACAATTCTATTTGAAAAACTCACTAGTTGTATTTCGATTTTCATAATATATCTATTCATTTGCCTGTGTTTTTGTTTTGAAAGAGTTTCTCGACGTAGATCTAGTTTTCCTGAAGTTACATTCTCTTTTTTCTTATCCTCGTTTTATTTTTATCATCATCCTTAATAATCCAGTTTTGAAAGACAAAATTACATATTTGAGCAAGATTGATAATAGGTAGATAATAACGTGAATAATACAATATAGTTGCAATATAATCACGATAGCAATGCGTGAAAGATAATATAATTCAAGAGCTTGAGAGTTTCTTCTAACATCTTTGGAAGGGACCCTTTCAAGGTCGTTTGAGAGAGAAGTTGAGAGGGTAAGCTATGGTACAAGTGATGAAAAAGAGGTCACTTCTTTGCATGAACCCCTTTTGAGGATCAAGTGCGGAAAAACCCCGACTTTCACACTTGCCAATCACAACAGCATTGTCGGATTCAAACACTCGGAGATTGCCTTTGTATTTTCAACTTTTTCAAAAGCCTAGGCCAGCTGTGGATTTGGCCCCACTCATCTTTTACGATCATTGATCATGTCACATCATGTAATGGAGAAAAGGGACCACTTTTCTCGATTTCAATCTGTTTCTCCTACCCATAGGATCGTTGCTGTTGTTTCATATTTCTCTTGCACCTATGAACAAAACGAAATTGCGCTAGATATATTATTCTAATAATTCCTTTAAATCACCTTGTGAGATTCCTAGAGTAATTGGCAACGGTAGAGCGTGTAGAAGAACATTTAAAGAGAAGGAAAAAGGAATGGAGGGGGCTTGCACTTAAGAGTTAGGGTTAGGGTTAGGGTTTAAGTATTCGTAGAATCCTAACATGTTATTGGTGGAAGAATGAGGAAAGCAAGATAGAGAAGAAAAAGGAAACGAAAAGTAAAAGAGAGAGCGGCAAAAGGGGTTTGTTTTTCAAGTGGGTGGGAAGAGTAGAACTCAAAGTGGTAGGCAACTTTCTTGAGTGCTCTCCACTATTGCTTCGATTTAAATGTCATTCAAAAAGTAAAATATCATGAATTTGCCCCCAATATGTGAAGTTGAGCTGTGCGAAAGAATCAAATAGATATATTTTAAAAAATAAAGATGTAAAACGAACACGTCAATTTATACAAAAAAAAAACACTAGACGAAAAAAGATCATGGGCATTCTAGAGAAATCAAAGACTAAATCAAAGTACGATTGAGTTTTATGACTCATACTGTAACATCCCTTTTGACATAAAATTTTTCGATTTTGGAAAGACGTTTGACTTTAAATTCTTTTCGTAAAACTCAGCGGAAGCATTTGGATAAAATTGTGAAAAACTCATCATTTATTCAAGCAAAACATAACATCATACATATAAAACATATTTATAAAACGTTTAGTAAACATGTTTATAAACACTGTTCGAAACTAAACACTCCAAAATACATCAAAACATCTCTTGACATCCCCACGAGTCGGCACTTAACAATTCAAACTTCCCGCACTGGATCTGCCTCCTCCACGTCATGATTGCCACATCAAACAGGGAGGGCTAAGCCCCTCACCTACATCACAAAACATAACCTATGAGCCTAAAGTTCAGTAAGAAATCTCATGAACTTACATGCCTAACATGCTCGTGCTTTCGTAAATACATACAATTCATTTCGTTCTTTATCGTTCTCGTTTACTTGACCTGGCTTTCCACCCCGTGACCGCCCTGACCACAGACCCCAGCAGGTAGCCCCCAGGCCCTCTCGACCCAGAAAGCACAGGCCCTCTCGACCCGGTAAGCTCAAGCCCTCGCGACCCGACTTTCACTTGTGTGCCCTGATCAAAAGCTCCACCCTGTGGTTCCACCAAGTTTCATCACATTTTTGGGTACCACCCTGTGGCATCACCTAGCCTTCTCGACCAAGCTTACCACCCCGTGGCTTCATCCCATTGTTTCAACTTTACATACATTAATGCATCGAATGCCGAAGACGTCTCATACCATCCCGACATCCGGTTGGGTGAAATTTTGAAAACATGCATGGAAAACATTTTCGTTCTTTTCTTAAAACATGATGCATGAGCATGATCATGAGCATACATATGCATGACATAGTAAAAATAACTCAATCATATGCAAACGTACAATAAGCAAGCGTCTCTCTATAACATGAATGACATTCATAGACTTTCTTAGCATAATTATACTCATAAAGCAATTTACACATCAAACATCAAACATCAATCAATGTCAATCAAGCACCAATCAAACCCAAAGCACTTGGATCGTTGTACGGTGCGATACACCCCAACAGAATATTATCATTAATATACTTATAATTATTAATTAAATAAATTACTCATACTTAACTTCATTCTTTGTGATGTAGTCCCCTAAGGGGCAGAAGACAGACAATGATTTACTTACCTTAACCGCTATCTTGAATTAATCCACTTGAGTCCCTTTTAGTCCAATTGGTAACCTAAACGTATAGATTATTCAAGGATTAGAAATCAGGTAACATAACATGTTTTATTGCGTAAAGTCACAACTTACTATTCCAACTTTGAATAACTATAACTTCCTCTATATTGATTCATTCGTAATGCTACAGGTGTCAAATTATTCCTTAAAGAGTTTACTATAACTTCTTAGAAAACACCAAATTCACAAAACTAACGTAGCATAAAGTGTCGATCAATGTTGACATAATAGTGAGCATGCATCTCTGGAAATCAAGGACCGGTCGAACCAACCTATAAGGGGTCGACCCATGTTGACAAAACAGAGAGCATGCATTTTTAAATCGAGAACCGGTCGACCTTACCTATAAGGGGTCGACCCATGTTGACAAAACAGAGAGCATGCGTTTTTAAATCGAGTAACGGTCGACCTAACCTATAAGGGGTCGACCCATGTTGACAAAACAGAGAGTATTCATTGCTTGAAATCCAGAACCGGTCAACCGGTTAATAAGGTGTCGACCGATGCTCAAAAACAGAGAGCATCCATTCTGAAAATTAAGAATCCGGTCGACCGGTAGCGGTCGACCTAACTTACAAAACGGATGACCAATCTTACAAAACGGTCGTCTGAATTCCCTTTTAAATTTCTATATATTAACTTGCAGTACTCATAACTTTGTGTACATAGCTCCGAATTGAGTGATTCAAAAGGCTATAGATCACTCTAAGAGTCTACTTTAACTATTATGAAGTAAACAAACTCTAATTCATACTACTTATCAACTGAATTTTATAAAACTCTAACTTTGTACATAATCGACTTGTTTCACATCTCTTGACATGAAATCATTCATTTTTATCCATCAATTCAAGTAATACCATTATTTTATCATCACTAACTTAAGAGAAACTCAAAGAATAGATGAATACCTTGAACTTAAACCTTCACAAAAATTTAGAGAGAACTTAGATAATAATTCATGTCTGGCAGAAACATGGCAGTCAAATGTCTTTTATGTCTTTCATTAATTAAAAATAGTATTTCCTTTACGTCCATAAATCAGATTCGTCCAAGTTTTGGCTGACCTTTCATTTCATTAATCAAAAACAGTATTTCCTTTACGTCCATAAATCAGATTCGTCCAAGTTTTGGCTGACCTTTCAACTTACGTCGATGAAGGTGTCGACCGTTCGTCCATGGTGTCGACCGAATCTATTCCCGAGAATTATTTGTGTCGACCCCTCCTCAATTCTGGGGTCGACCAAAAGTATACAATTGTGTCGACCCCTCCTCGATCCTGGGGTCGACCGTTAGTACTTCGGATGGTTATATTGTGTCGACCCCTCCTTGATCCTGGGGTCGATCGGTAAACAAGGTGTCGACCGCTAATCCACAGCGGTCGACCGGTAAACAAAGTGTCGACCGCTAATTCATAGCGGTCGACCGAAAATCAATTATTTTTTTCATCACTTTCAACCTACTAATTCATCAATATCCAAAATACCTTAACACTCTAATATTTAAGCAACATTCATAAAAATAATCTTAAACGCCTTCATCTTAAAGTCACAAATTCTTAAAATAAATGAGGGTTGTTACACATACGTTCGTATGTCATGAAAATATAAAACCCTAATTTTAATAGAACATGCTCGACCGAAACTTGTACGATTGGAATTCAGGTTACACCGAATTCCAACGAGCTGAATCATGATGTTTGAATTTATTGCCTCTAGTTTTTACACTCCTACAAATTGAGATTATGTTAAGTCTCATAAAGACTTAATATTTATAATTTTATTTTAATTAAATTTCTTGAAATTAGTTTGTGTTTTAGTTAAAAATTGTGTTTTAAGAATAAATGTCGCAACCTTAAAGCATCTGCATGACAGATTTTACTTGATTTTAGATATTTTATTTTCACACATTTTTCGTTTCCATACAAATACAGATAATTAAAGAGGATTGCGGCAAGAGAAAAAATCATGAAGATCTCGTAAAGAGGAAAAGATGATAGCCAATTATCCAGAGTTGTTATTTGAACTAGAAAGCATCTTAAGTCGTAGGTGTGAAAGAATTAATCGAGAGACAACGCTAGCCCCAACTCATTAGTGTTCTAACCAGATTTACGTAATACTATAACCACCGGCATCTTTAGCAATTCAAGTAATTTTAATGTACAGAAAAGCCTAATCGAATTTCTATTAAATTCTAAATCTGACCATCTAATGAGAATCACGGGTATGTAAAACCCGAAACCCTTCAACAATCCGTAAAAAGATACCTAGATCGCTTTTGAATCAAGTACGAAGAACTTGACCTCAATCGAACCTTGCCGACGGAACCTAAGTTATCAAACAATGAGCGTAACGCAGACCGAACTTGTCGGTAAGAACCAAAGCTATCAAATTTGATCTATCAAGAATTAACTTGATGAAGATTGAGTTCTTCACAAAGAACCAAAGAGAAAATCTCTCCAAAACACTCAAGATGAATTAATCATAAAGTTGTGTATTTCACAATAACTTGGATGTCTTTGAATTGGCTACATAAACCCTAATTAAATTAAGAAATAGAAAGATATTAGAAAACTAAAATAT
>QAOC01045395.1:2032-13672 GCA_003255005.1 Begonia fuchsioides
AATATGCATTGACTACTGTGAATTGTACAAGTTAACAGTGAAGAATAAGTACCTAGTGCTTAGGATTGATTATCTATTTGATCAATTACAGGGTGCGCACATATTTTCCAACATTGATTCATGGTCGTGAAATTATCCGTTAAAGGTAAAGGAAGAAGATATCTCAAAGACGGCATTGATAACAAGGTATTGGCTTGATAAGTTTCTCGTGATGTCATTCAGGTTGAAAAATTCTCCAGTTGCGTATGGATCTTATGAATAGGGTATTCCATGAAAATCTAGACAGATTTGTTATTGTGTTTATCGATGATATTCTGGTGTATTCCAAGACAGGGGATGAACACAAAGAGCATTTGAGGATGGTGTTAAATAAGTTGAATCAATATCAATTATATGATTAATTAACAAAATGTGAATTTTGGTTAGATCTGGTGTATTTTTTGGGTCACATGAATTCTAAAGATGGGATTTCAGTGGATCCAACAAAAGTGTAGGTTGTTCATGACTGGCCACTGCCAAAGAATGTAATAGAAGTATAGAGTTTTCTTAGACTAGCAGGTTACTACCGAAGATTTATTAAAAGATTTTCTAAGATTGCTATACCGTTGACCCGATTAACTAGAAAGAATGTGAAGTTTTTGTGGTCAGATGCTTGTGAGAAGAGTTTTCAATTGTTAAAGGATAAATTAACCATAGAGCCAATGCTAGTACTTCCGAAGGAAGATGGTGATTTCAGCATATATTGCGTTGCATCGAAGATGGGATTATGATGTGTGCTGATACAAGAGGAAAAAGTAATCACATATGCATCAAGACAGTTGAAAGAGTATGAGAAGAATTATCCTACTCATGATCTTGAGTTACCTGCAATAGTTTTTGCACTGAAGATATGGAGACATTATTTATATGAATGCCGTTGCGAGATATTTACAGACCATAAAGGTCTTAAATATCTATTCAGAAACAGTTGGATTTAAGACAATAACGATGGCTCGAGTTTTTGAAAGACAACGAATTTGAGATCAAGTATCATCTAGGAAAAGCAAATGTGATGGCCGATGCATTGAGCAGAAAGTCTATAATAGTCCAAGATGAGCTTTGGCAGGGAAAAATTGAAGTGGTAGCAAATCTGACAGTGCAGTTAGCTGCCTTAATAGTGAGGTCGAATGTGTTAGACCGAATTAGTGAAGCTCAAAAGAAAGATTCAAGGTATATGCAGTTTATAGTGGGACAAATGCCTAGCTCTCACGAATTTCATTGTTCAAAGGAAGAGATACTTAAGTTTCGTGATAGATGGTATATTCTACGTAATGAGGAGTTAAGGAAAGATATATTAAAGGAAGCTCATTCTTCAAAATTTTCCATTCATCTAGGGACAACAAAGATGTATCATGTCTAAAAGTAATGTTTCTGGTGTGAAAAATGATATTGTGAAGTATGTGGAATCGTGTCTAGTGTGCCAACAAGTTAAAGCGGAACATTTGAAACCCGCGGAAGTGTTAAAATCATTGGTTATTCCGGAATGGAAATGAGAGCATGGTTCTATGGATTTTGTGGTAGGATTGCCAAGACAATTAAAGGCTATGACAACATATGGGTAATTATTGATCGGTTGAAAAAGTTTGCTCATTTTATTTTGGTAAAAGTAAATTTTTCCATGGAGCAATATGCTGAGTTGTATATGCAGGAAGTTATACGGTTGCATGGAGTTCCAGTTTCCATAATATCAGATCGAGATCCAAAATTTACGTCAAGATTTTGGAAGAGTTTAAATAAAGCTATGGAAAAATTATTGGCATTTAGCACGGAGTTTCATCCTCAGACGGATGGTAAGACTGAGAGGACTATTTAACTTCTAGAGGATATGTTATGTGCTTGTGTTATGGATTTCCAGAATGCATGAAGCAAGATGTTATCGTTAGTAGAATTCTTGTATAACAATAGATATCAATAATTGATTGGTATGACTCCATTTGAAGCGTTGTATGGAAGAAAGTGCAGATCTCCATCATTTTGGAGTGAAGTGGGTAAAAACAATATATGGACTAGAAATGTTTCCGCAAACGGTGGAACAAGTAAAAATTATACAGCAAAGGATGAGAACTACTCAGAGTCATCAGAAGAGTTATGATGATCAACGACGAAGAGCATCAGAATTTAGCGAAGGAAAAGAACTGTTTTTAAAAGTTCAACAATTTAAAAGGGCAATAAGATTTGCGAGAAAAGAAAATTTGGCACCAAGATTTATTGGGTCATTTTCTATCTTGAAGAAAGTGGAAAACATGGCATATATGCTTCAACTACCAGAGTCATTGGCTGGAGTTCACAATGTTTTTCATGTATCAATGTTGCAAATTTGCATTTGTGATCCATCTCAAGTAGTGGAAGTAGAACAGATTGTGAAAAAGCCAAATTTGAGCTATGAGGAGAGGCCCATAAGGATTTTGGATACAAAAACGAAAGTATTGCGAAATAATAAGATTCCATTGGTAAAAGTTTTGTGGCAAAACCATAATGTGGGAGAGGCTACGTGGGAAAGAGAGCAAGAGATCAAGGAAAAGTATCCAGAGTTATTTCAAGTCTAAATTTTAAGGAAAAATTTTTTTTTGTTAAGGAGGGAGAATGTAATAACCCTCATTTCATGCATAGTCTTATCGTATATGTATAGGTGTAAAATGTACGGTAATGTGATGCATTTAAAAAAAAGTGTAGATAAGTTCATGAGCGGTAGACACTTGTACAAATCCGTCACCCGATTCATGTAAAATGCAAATAACAAGTGGCTCAAATTTTATCAAAGTTTTTACAAGGGTTTAAAACATAAATATTAAAGTAATGTGAAGGATATTGAAGACTTTGGAAGCAACTTAAAAGGGAGGGGTCAAATGGCATAGAAACACCTCCTACTTTGGCCACCTCCACCTTAATACATCTGAATGTTTTGATTATATTACCTAAGGTCCTTCTTCAGCATAAAATACCACGACTATAAGCTCTTTTAAAAGCGAATTAAAGTTGATTGGAGATTTTAGGGAGCAACTTAAAAAGGAGGGGCAAAATAGTATAGAAACACCTCCTACATTGGCCACCTTCACCTTAGTACAATTGTTTGTTTTAATTAAATTACCTAAGGTTCTTCTTCAGCAAAACATCCCATGACCATAAGCTTATTTGAAAGTGAATTAAAGTCAATTGGAGACTTTAAAGAGAATAAGAGACTTAAAAGAAAATATGTAACAAAATTTAGCATGTTTTATATATGTTGCATTAGCATTCATGCATTTTATTGTTATGCTACCTACTGAGCACTAGACTCATAGTTTAGGCTTTGCAATAAAGGTCAGCTGATTTAGAATGATGTTTAGACGGGAGAAGATGATGTTTATAGTAGGAATGTATTTGGATGAAAAGTGGTTATGAGTGATGACACGTGGGGAGTGGCTCTTACACACACAGTTATGTTTTAAATTGGCTACAGATTTTGTAAATAAATTGTAAATCTTTTGGAGTGATGTGAGGATAAATGGTTTGTATAATTATACGTGTAAAGTTTTTGGATCAATGATATGTATAATTATGTCTCTAAAGTTTTTTGAGTATTTGGTTTTAGTTTCTGCTACATATTTTAAATAAGTAAATTTATTTTAAATTGTAAAATGATTTTTCATAACTTAACTCATGGCATTTAATTCATAATTAAACAAGGAAGTCAGTAAGTAAGTAGAATGAGTAACGATTCGCAAACTGGGTTGTTACAACCCATCTTGGTAATACGATAAGTTTTGACCACTCAAGAACATGTGAGTAGATACAATGAGAAAATATTTTTCAGTGTCATTTTTTGGTGATAGGGAAAGTTTGCTCTATCATTGTTGATGGGGGGAGTTGCACCAATGTAGTTTCAAAAGAAATGGTTTACAAGCTGAAGTTGGAAACCACTACACACCCTCGACCATATTTGCTTAAGTTGTTGAATGATAAGGAAGATGTTAAGGTGACTAAACAAGTTGTTATTTAATTTTTGATTGATGGATATAAGGACTGGGTGCTTTATGTTGTAGTGCCTATGATTGCTGGTCATTTGCTTCTAGGGTGGCCGTGGCAATTTGATAAAAAAGTTGTTCGTGATGACTACACAAATTTTTATTCATTCAAGCATGAAGGAAGAATGATCAAGGACACACCCTTAAGCCCATAACAGGTGGCATTAGATGTGAGTTATAGAAGGGAAAAGGCAGCCACTACTAATATGTTTATGTCAAAGAAAGAATTGAAGAATTTTTTTTGTTTGGTGAACCACTAATCCTACTAATGATGGAAGAACTTACCAACTGTCCAAAGAAAATATGAGAATTTTCAGAAAGGTTTGAAGATGTATTTCCAGAACATTTACCGATTGGATTACCTCCCCTTAGAGGGATAGAGTGCCAAGTTGACTTTCAGCTAGGGGCTATCTTGCCAAATAGGCCTGCTTATAGGATGAATCTGGATGATACTAAAGAGTTGAACAATCAAGCCAAAGAAATGTTCAAGAAGGGTCTTGTTCGAGAACCCCTTAGCCGATGTGTGGTGCCTTCTTTGTTGGTGCCCAAGAGAGATGGCACAATGAGAATGTTCATAAATAGTCGAGCAATTAATCAGATAATCATCAAGTACCGCTACCCGATTCTGAGATTGGAAGACATGCTGGATGAGCTTCACGGTTCTAGAATCGTTTCCAAGGTTGATTTTAAGAGTGGCTACAATCAAATTTGGGTGAAGGAAGGTGATAAATAGAAAACCACCTTCAAGACGAAATATGGGCTTTATGAGTGGTTAGTCATGCATTTTGATTATCAAATGTGTAACGACCCAATTCCCGAACCGGCGATTTCTGCTTTACCTCACTTACTTTACTTACTGACTTTCTTACTTTACTTACTTTACTTCACTTACTCGCTGGCAGCCCGAGAACCTGTCCGTTACTGCGTTCTTACTTACTTACTTACTTACTTACTTACTTAGGTGGAACACTCATTACTTTAAATTTCTGAAAACTATCTTTAGCTGATAAAATAGTTTAAAAGGAAAACCGTCCACTTAAAAAACATACATTCTCGTAAACAACGATTTTAGTTCCACCTTTATCTTAAATACATAATCGTTTCATAACTTAAACTTACAGCGGAAGACTATAGTTCAAAATACATTCATTCTAAAAAGCTTTTAAATCTGTCACGCGAAAATAAGGGTATACATTTCATTACATCTTCAAAACGTTCAAAACATTCAAAACACTTTATATTCTAACTGTGTGTGCGTTACATCACTCCCCGTCGGTCGTTGCTCAATAAAAGGTATAATTTGAACACTCCTCTGCTCTAACTTCTTGATCAGTCATTAGCACCCTTTCTTCCATTACATTCCCTACATTGTAAAGCCTAAACTATGAGCATAAAGCTCAGTAAGAAGCATAACTATAAATGCAATGCATGAGTATGCTATGTCATTAAAACAATGCACATTTTCATTCACGTTTCTTAGGTTTCATATTTTCTTTATCTTTGGAAATATTACAGGATCTCAAGAACACTCCCTTCACCTACTTCAACTTCTATTGATCATGATCTCACTACCTTACTACTTGGAGTGCTCAGGCCTGTAATAACCATTTACTTTACTTTACTGTTCTGATATTCAAGTTCTTAATTCATCAGAGACGAAACATAATTAGCGTCCTATACCACCAATCATATCTCGTTTACCTCCAACTACGTTGTAAAACCATGCATGAAAATAGTTCGTAGACATTTTGTAAAACTATGATGCATGACCATATGAACATGAAAACATCACTTCACATAACATGAAAATAAACATTCATCACGAAACATGTCATGCAACAAACATGCAGCACACATAAAACAATCATCCTAATCTTTGCAATGTAGTCCCACTTAAGGGCCAAATAATCTTAATGCTAACTTACCTTAGCACTAGGTTGAGTTGATCCACTTGAGTCTCCTTCTTAATCCAATCGATGTCTTAAACCTATAAATCATATTCAGATTAGAATTTTCATAAAGTCTTAACTTTCGGTTCCAACTTTGAACATATATAACTTCCTCTATATTGATCCATTCTTAATGATTAAGGTGTCAAATTGTTCCTTAAGGAGTCTACTATAACTTCTTAGTTGATACCAAATTCAGAAAACTAACGCATGTCGACTTACCTGGAAAAAAATACAGGGCATTCACTGTTTGAACAGTGATTGGGTCTACATAAACTTTTAGACAAAAAAGAAGCGTCACCTTTTTAAAATCGATTTTCAGTCGACCCAAACTGTTAGTGGTCGACCCAAAGTCTCCCCAGTTTCTGTACACTTACTTGCGACATCCATAACTTTTTCTACATAGCTCTGAATCAAGTGATTTCAACGGCTATAGATCACTATAAGAAATTACTTTAACTCTTCTAAAGGACACAAACTCGAATTCGTGCTAAAACTTGACGTAATCCTAAAAACTCTAGCTTTATACATGATTAGCTGATTTCATAACAATTAACCTAAAATCCTCCATATTTATCCAACAGCTCATCCAATACATTCATATTAACCTTACTGAATCCTAAAAGAAACTCAGAGAATATAAAATATTACCTTGAGCTCCAGCTTCTGCGAAAGTTTCAGAGTTTTCCTCTTCCCTTCCCTTTCTCGCTCTTTTCTCTCACAATATTCCCTTTCTTTCTTAACCTCACTCTTCTCTTGATCAACGTGAGAGCTCTAACTATGAGTAAGTAGGGAGAAGGAACCATGCTGGTAAGGGAATGGCAGACCATGCCTTCTCACGTCCTTAATTAAACGAAAACCAATCTTTCTTTTATATCCGTCAATCGGGATCCTCCACGTTTTGGCTGACTTTTCAACTCAAATCAGGAATGTGTCGATCGCACGTCAATTGTGTCGACCGAAAGTATTGCCAGAGAACATTTTGTGTCGACCGCACGTCTATTGTGTCGACCGAACGTATTCCCAAAGAACATTTTTTGTCGACCACACGTCTATTGTGTCGACCAAAAGTATTCCTAGAGAACATTTTGTGTCGACCCCTCTTCGATCCTGGGGTCGACCCAAACACACAATTGTGTCGAACCCATCTAATTCCTTGGGTCGACCCAAACACACAATTGTGTCGACCCCATCTAATTCCTTGGGTCGACCCAAACACACAATTGTGTCGACCCCACCTAATTTCTAGGGTCGACCCAAACACACAATTGTGTCGACCGGACATTGTTCATAGGTCGACTGGCAGTTAAAACTTTTGTTATACACCTTAGATTTCTATGATTCAAACACATTATTTTTCTTATTAAGTCTAGTTTAACTTTGTAGAAGACATAAACTTCAAATTCAGAGCGTAAAGGTATCAGTTATACAAAACATCGAATAACGCTCTAAAGTTCATATTTCTTAGTCCAGTTTTCATTTATCAATTTTTTAACTTTCATAACTTTTTCACCTCAACTCCAATCGAGTTGTTCAACCTATTAATCTTCTCATTTTGATGTCGTCTATAATTTATTAAAAGATTACTTTTGCCACTTAAGGTTATCTGTAACATAATAAAATAGGAAAACTGAAACTACCCAGTTATCAATTTTCAACCTCGTGGTTGTTACTAACTATGAATTTCCAAAACTTATAACTTTCTCTACAGACTTCCAAATTGAGTAATTTTTGTTGCTATAGTTCCATCAACAAGTTTATTAAATTTCATGAGAATGACTTAAACTCATTTGAAGAAGTTAAAATCTCTTAAATCGGCTAATCTTAACATTGTGTCAAGATGGTTCAACTTGCAAGGGTCGACTGGTTTCTAACGTAGGTCGACCAAACCAAGTTCCTCACAACAAGTGTGTCAACCAATAATATTCATAGGTTGATCGGTCCTTCATTCACAACCTTCCATTTCCATTTTCTCAAACTTTCATTGAACACTTAAACTGATTTAGTCCAACTTTCACATTGACCTTACTTTATCAACTACCAATTCTAACAATTGAATTCAAGCAAGTTAATCGTCATTTTATACCCTTAATCATAGTTGATATATAAGATGATATACTTAAAAGACTTTGAATTATGATGAAAGGGTTGGGCATTACCCAGAAAAGTGGGGTGTTACAAAATGCCTCAAGTACATTTATGAAATTGATGCACCATGTTTAGAGAGAATTTTTGGGAAAATTTATATTGGTGTAATTTGATGATATCTTGTTTTAAAGTAGAGACTTTTCGTCCTATGTGAAACACCTTCACCTCTTGTTTGAAACACTAAGGGTAATTAAGCTATATGGAAACTTAAAGAAGTGTGCATTCGGCCAACATAGAGTTTGCTTCCTTGGATTCATTATCTGCAAGGACAGTATTCAGGCCGATGAATCCAAGGTAGAAGTCATTGTGGCTCCCATTACAGATTGCACAAAATAAGGTAAATAATTTTTTTGGACGCAAGCTTGTCAAGCGAGCTTTGAGATTATTAAAGAGAAGTAGCAATTCACCAATTTTACAGCTTCTAGACTTCAAAAAACTTTTCAAGATTGATTGTGATGCATCCGGACTAGGTATTGGAGCTATCCTCTTGCAAGAAGGAAAACCATTGGCCTATTTTAGTGAAAAATTCAATGGGCAGTTTTGAACTACTCAACTTATGATAATGATTTTTATGCGATGATAAGAGCTTCAGAGAGATGGCAACATTATTTGTTCCCAAAATATTTTTTAATTCATACCCATCACTTGGCTGTCAACCACATTAAGAGCCAGGAAAAACTCGAAGATATGCTAAATAGGTAGAATGTTTGGAGAGATTTCTTTATATAATCACGTACAAGAATGGAGAGATAAATGTAGTAGCTGATGCACTCTCAAGAAGGTATGTGTTACATAAAAATTGAGCACAATTTTTTTTGGTTTCGATTGGATAATAGGAGTTTATGAAGAAGACATGGGTTTTGGCCAAATTTATGATAAATGTAGTCAAGGCTTTACATACGTAGCATTAGCCTAAGGGAGTTGTTGATTACAGAAGCACATAGTGGCGGACTTGCTGACCACTTTGGGGAGAAGAAAACCCTTGAAGCTTTAAAGGAACATTTTTATTGGCCAAATTTCCTAAAAATGTGCACTAGGTGTTAGAGTGGTGCATTGTGTGCAAGAAAGCTAGGAGCAAGGTTCTTCCTTAAGGGCTTTACTTACCTTTGCCTATTCCTTATCAGCCTTTGGAAGAAGTGAGCATGGATTTCGTGCTTGGTTTACCGAGTACAGCTCGGTCAAAGGTTTAATAATGTTGGTCATGGATAAATTATAAAAAATGGCTCACTTTATAGTGTGTGCTAAAACCGATGATGCCAACCATGTTTTTGAATTATTCTTCAAAGAAGCGGTATGCTTGCATGGTATTCTAAAGACATTTTTTTCTAATAGGGATACCAAATTTTTTAGCACCTTTTAGAAGACGTTATGGAAGAAGCTTAGAACAAAATTATTGTTTAGCAACTCATTCCACCAACAAACTAATGGCCAAACTAAGGTGGTGAATAGAAACTTGAGAATGTTCTTAAGAGGGATTGTTAGCAAAAAGCTTACAGATTGGGATGTTCAACTTCCATTGGTAGAATTTGCTTATAACCGGAGTTTTCACAATTTCCCCCAAAAGACTCCATTTGAGGTAGTATATAACTTCAACCCTCTTCCCATCAAGGATGTTGTGAATCATAATGCAGTTAAGAAGGCTAAATTAGTAAAAAAAAACATACATGAGCAAGTGAGAAAGAACATAGAGACAAAGAATGAATCATATGCCAAACAAGCTAATCAAAACCAAAAGGGTAGTTTTTAATACAAGAGATCTTGTGTTGCTACATTTGAGAAAGAAGAGGTTTCCCAACCTCACGAAATCGAAACTACCACCTAGGGCCGATGGACCCTTCAAAGTGTTAGAACGAGTTAACAATAATGCTTATAAATTGGAGTTACTCTGAGAGTATAAAGTTTTGACGACTTTTAATGTGAAAGATTTTCCCCCTATGTTCCTGAAGAAGGAAGCAGTAAGGAGGAACAATCATTGGATTTAAGGAAAACTCCAAAACTACCCAGAGAGGATGATGTGCCAAGTTTTGAACAAATTAAAGTATCAATCAAAGAAACCTCAAGGAGAATCATCACAAGGAGCTAAGCTCGCAAATTAACTAACTTGTTTGGTCATCTTGTAAGTAAACACTTAGAGAATATTGAAGAAGAAAAAAAAGCTTCGTTGGAGGAAAAAGAATTGCCATATCATTTGATAATTTTAAAACAAAATAATCGGCTTAACCAAACTCTTGGATTGTTGAGCACGTTAGAAGCCTAACAAAACCACCCATGACAGACATTTTTACGTTTTTTCCTAGCCATATTTTAAGACAATAGTGAGGTGAATAGCTTCTTTTGGGAGTCTCCAGCAACCCACCTTTTGCAAGAATTTGGTTGGTGTCTCTCATTTTGCCTCACCTTCTTCCAATTAGAGAAAAACTAGCAAAATATCGTTCTCCTTTTTGTTTCTAAATACTAACCTTTCATATAATTTTCGTTGTAGCTACTAAGTGATGAGACTTCTACTCTTTATCACAATCACCCCATCCAATGAGATCTCAAAAAAATCCCTGCAAGCCCACTATTCTTTTCATATCATCTTTTTGCAGCCACCTAGTGATAGGACTTGATCTTTTATCACCTTCACCTCATCCAATGAGATCTCAGCAAAATCTCTACAAGACTTTCACCCTTCTTCTCACCTCCACCTCCTCCAACAAGGTGTGGACATTCAGCATGCAAGCATTTGATGGAAGGAAACCATTTGAGAGCATTCACATTAATTTTCATCTGAAGACTACTTTTCCAACACACTTTTTGTTAACCTACTTTAGCTAGCCCTAAGCAAAACGTGATGCATGTAATTTAGAGGCTATATAAGCCCTCCTTAGAAAATTTTGTAGAGGTTGTTAAACCCATAATATTATAAGCATTTGCTTGCTTTAGTTTGTTGAGAAATCCTCGAAAAACCATTTCATTCCATATGTTGAGTAATATCCATGTGTGTGAGAGATTTTATTATCTCGTCGCTAGTTGTCAAATTAGTGACTTGTTGTAATCTCCCACACTTTTTGCAATAGGAATTTAAGAATATGATAGTAGATTTTTTTGCTTTTTTGTCATTTCTCAACTATCCGTGTTGTGTAGTCCAGTACCGTAGCAAGTCATTTTGTATCAGAGCCATCCACTTTTTGTTAGCGCCAAAATTTGCCTAATATGATACTCTATGTGTTACCATGATTACGATGAGTACACCATGATTACAAGGAGTACAAACAATAACAACTAAGCCCGTGAAACGAACGAACATGAGCAAGCAACCATTAGTTTAGCAATTGAGCCAAATCTGCATGGTAAGATTGATGATTTTTCTACCACCCTGAAGCGACTAATAAGTGAAGTGGGGAGTTCCTAGACCAGGAGCTAGAAATGCAAGGAGAAGAGTTCCACAAACCAATTATGTGGAAGAATTTCACTCGATAATGAATAAGAGCACAATGTGTTTCCTAACTATAGGCGTG
>QAOC01045399.1:0-11437 GCA_003255005.1 Begonia fuchsioides
AAAAATTGTTTAATGATTTTAGGTAATTGAGGTAAAGGTAATCCAAAATTTTACCTACTCCTGAAAATACTTGCTAAGAATTATTAAGATAAGTAGTATTGTGTGTGTTTTACCCTTAAATGGGTCTAAATCATAGAACAATAGAAATTGCTATTGTTTTATGCTTTATATGTTAAGATGAGATGCACGTATAAAATGATGAAGAAAAGCATGATTTAGTATATGATATGATGGATTGTTATTTTAATGTTATGAATACTACTTAATTTCTTGACATGTTCAAATCATGAACATCTCATGCATCATGTTTTTTAGAAAGTTACAAAATATTTATATGCATGAGATTTCATATGAAACATAATACAAAATGGTTGTTTTGGGTTGAGCTCGAATAACCAACGAAATAAAAAATAAAAGAAAGAAAGAAAAAGTTACGTAAATATCATTGAAACCTCAGTTATAAGGAATGATAGAAATTAAAGGAATGAAAGATCCAAAATAAAACGAAAAGAAAAGTTTTACTTATGCATATCAAGTAGATGTTCATGAATATTTTATACTAGTTGATGAGCCTTATGCTCATAGATGACTTTTCTGATGTAGGTGAAGAAGACATACATTGAGAGGTGTACGAGATGGATCGCTTTGTTCATGTGGGTGGTTGACGCTGTTTGAGCAGATTTTGACCTGTAGACAAAGATTTTGAAGAATCGTAAATAATGGTTAGGAAAAGAAGTTTTCAACCTTGTATATATAGCTTGTAAATATGTTTTAAGTAAATTTAGTTTTCATGATTGCGTCAAACGATTTTACGAGAAACTGTTTTTCGCTACAAGTAAAAAAAAAAGGAATGAATATATTTTGAGTGAGGAAGGACGTTACATTGGATTACCATGAAATTTTCATACAACATATGAAAATGTTTTGTGTGCTACCCGAAATATTCTGATGCAGATCAAGTGATGACACAAATCAATCCCAAAGAGAAAGGCCAATTGCAAGGAATTAGAGGCCCAATAACAAGGTCAATAACCAAGAAAATGCATGAAGCGCTATGTTCTTTAGTGGAGGAAATTGAAATCAAAGAATCTATTCAAGATCAAAATAAAATGCTTATTATGTTAAGTGTTGAAGAAGATATTGACATCATACAACGTGGTCAAGGACACAAGCCCAAGAGCCCAAGCCTAATACAAGATATCGAAGGGACAAAGGAAATAGGAAAGTGCATGCAACTTTCCTTACATAATACACTTACTTGACCAGCAAGATTATATTGGCTGATTCGACAACCTTCCCAAAGTTATTTCTAAAAGTTTTTTTCACCAAAGTTGTAGCTACCTTTAATAGCTTTTTGGAATGGGCTGGATCATAAAAATCGGACGTCGTTTGGCTGGCAAAATATATAATTTACCAAATATTTGGCAGAATCAAGAATCTTAACAGATTTGAGAAAAATTTCCCAAAGATATTTTAGTTTTCTAATATCTTTCTATTTCTTAATTTACTTAGGGTTTATGTAGCCTATTTAAAGTCATCAAAGTTATTGTGAAAGACACAACCTTTATGATTAATTCACCTTTAGTGTTTTGGAGAGATTTTCTCTCTCATTCTTTGCGAAGAATTCGATCTTCATCAAGTTAATTCTTGATAGATCAAATTTGATAGCTTTGGTTCTTACCAACAAGTTTGGTCTGGGTCAAGCTCATTGTTTGATAACTTCGGTTCCGTCGCCAAGGTTCGATTGGGGTCAAGTTCCTCATGCTTGATTCAAAGGTGATTCATGTATCTTTTTTCCGCATTGTTGAAGGGTCTCGGGTTTGATATACTCGTGGTTCTCATCATTTGGTATTAGAGCTTTGGTTCGTTTATTCAAGTTTCTATCTTTATTCAAGCTTTCTTATTATTCCTTATTTCCTTATTCCATATATTTGTATCTATTATAAAAAAACAAAAAAAAATAATCGTATAGAAAAAAAACGTGAAAAAAAAAATTATGTAAAAAAAGGGAAAAGCACAAAAAAAGTAAAAAAATGATATTTTTGCTTATGTTCTTTGTTACTATCATTTTCAAAAAAAAAATCTCGTTACTTTAAAAGTGCTTACTATCTTCCGTCATCAATATTTGTTGCAAAGTTATTTCTTTTAATTTTGGTGACTTTAAAGTTATTCCTTGTCTTTATTGCTCTTATATGAATAGAGCAATACTTCATTAATATCACTCATCATTATACATTTATTTTTCTTTGATCGCATTATTTTTTTTTAAAATAGTTTGACTTTGACTATGTTGGAAGTTTGAATTTTTGGATTAAAAGTTTGATCTTGATTATTTTTCTTGTTGAATATTTCTCATGAATTGAGTTCTTAAACTAAAAGAGAAAATTGAGAGGAAAAAAGCAAGAGTGTGAGACTATTTTATAAAAGCCATTAATTGAGAGAAATACGAGTGTGAGTGACATTGATTGAGTGTAAACACGTGAGGGAGTGAGTGAGGTGTGCTAACGGTTTCTTTTGTTTCTTATATTGTGAAATGAGATTGAATATATAAGAGGCTCAAACTAGTAGCCTTGCACGAGGAAATATTACAGAAATAGAGCAAGATGTTGAGTTTGAGAATGAGAGCAATAATTACAAAGAGGAGCAGTATCATGGAAATAACCGAGAAGATGGCAACCTAAGCAACTTTTCATGGTAAAAATGATCCATAATTATATTTAGAATGGGTAAGAAATGTTGATCATATTTTTTATTGTTACAACTATACCAAGGAAAAGAAAATCAAGTTGGCCTCAATGAAATTCATGGACTATGCAAGTACATGGTGGGATCAACTAGTGAGAATTCGAAGAAGGCACGACGAAAGGCTCGTTTCCACGTGAGAAGAAATGAAAATATTTATGCATAAGAGATAGGTTCCTAGTAATCATCAAGAAATTAAATTTTTTCATTGTCAAGGATTTGGCCACTATGCTTCAAATTGTCCGAATAAAAGAACAATGGTAATACGTGACAATGAAGATGTTGAATGTGAGAACTCAAGTGATGGCGAGATACCCCCACTAGAAGATTGTAGTGATGTGGATGTAGAGGAACCCAGAAGAGGTGAACTCTTAGTCTCTAAATGCATGCTCAACGTTCAAGCCAAGGACGATGGAGATGAAGTACAAAGAGAACAAATATTTCATACTAGATGCCACGTGAATAACAAGATATATAGTTTGATAATTGATAGTGGGAGTTGCACAAATTTTTCTAGTACTTTGTTAGTGGATAAGTTGGGATTGGAAACCTAAAAGCATCCAAATCCGTACAAGCTACAGTGGTTGAACGAAGTTAGTGAAGTCAAAGTTACTAAATGAGTGTAAATTACTTTATCTATTGGAAAATATCATGATGTTGTTCTTTGTAATTTGGTTCCTATGCAAGCAACACATATTTTATTAGGAAGACCTTGGCAATTAGATCGAAAAGTCCAGCATAATGGGTTCAAGAATGAGTATAGCTTTGTTCAAGATGGTAAGACAATCATTCTCAAACCACTTAAACTGTGGGAAGCTAGTGAAGATCAAGAGAAAATTATAAGAGACTTTAAAATGAGAGAAAAGCCAATATGTGAGCAAAATAGTGAAAAAAGTGCGATGAGAGAAAAATAGAGCATGAGAGAAAACAAGGGGAGAGTGAAAAAAAAGGCAAAGAGAGAAAATAAGAGCAAGAGAGAAAACAAGAGGAGAGTGGGAAAATGAGTGGAATAACAAGAAAAAGTGAGGTGAAAAGTGTGATGTTAGCAAAGCAACAAGTACTTGTACTCTTGTACAAGAAAGACCAAGTGTTGTTTCTACTCTTTTAAAGGAATTTGAAGATGTTTTTCTCGAAGAAATTCCAAAGAAAAATGGGAATTGGTGAATGTGTGTGGATTGACGAGCTATCTTCTCCCAAAATAAGTTTAAAGAATGGATACTACCAAATATGGATAACATCCTATTCCAAGGTTAGATGACATGCTTGATGAATTGCATGGTTCATGTTTATTTTCAAAAATAGATTTAAAGAATGGATACTTGTAACACCAGAGCCGTTTAAGCACCTTAGTTATTATAAATGTAAATTACTTTGTTAAATCTTCAAAAGTGCATCACGAAGTATTGCTGGTAGTGTGTTGAAATAAGCCTTTGAAAGGAATGCTTAAAGAAATAAGAAAGTTAGAGTATATGACAAGTGAGTTAAGTGTTGGAGGAGAAAATTTGGTGAAGCCACCTCATGCTTGCCTCTCCACCTCATGCTTGCCTCTTCACCTCATGCTTGCCTTTCCACCTCATGCTTGCCTCTTCACCTCATGTTTTACCTCTTTACCTTCAGCTGACATTTGATGCACGAAATTCTCCTTATTATCCCTAAATTCTTTCAAGTTTCGTATGAAGGGAAATATAAGGTTGGAGCTTAGTGTGAGAGGTGCAAATCGAGTATGTTTTGTGAGTTTAAATAACAAGAAGGAGGAGCACGAAGTTAGGACTAACGTATGATGTTTGTTGATTAACTGTTTTTCTATACACTATATTGAAGTTATAAGAGTTCGAGTATGGTTTTGATTAATGGAAATGGCATGAAAAACAAGGTGTTATCATGTCCATACAATAGCAGGATAAATATGTCTGATTTTAAAGATACGGATTTTATAAGATTTTTTATTACAAAATTGAATGTAAAGTCTTCTCATGAATTATAGTAGACACCTTAAGGGTGATTTTGGTTACTTATTCATAACAATTAGAATTTGATAACTTAAATTATGGCTGTTGTAATTTGTGGAGAAAAATAGGGTAAATTTGGGAAATTCTAATGTAAGCATATTTGTGATGTTAAGGTTGTTTTGGAATCAAGTAAAGAAAGTGAAGGAAATAAGGAGTATTTTGCAGCTTGGAATCCAAGTAAGTGACTCTTGCATGTCTTTGGCCCTTCAGGGACTACATGACAGAGAGTAGGATTAAAGTTGTATAATTAGAAACAAATAAAAGTGGACGAGAATTGGTTACGATTATGAATAAGTAGAATAAGAATACACTGTTTGTGGTGTATCGCACCGAGCATCGGCCCAAGTGTTTGGGTTTGATTGGTGTTTGTTTGACATTGTTTGATGGTTGCTAGGTTTAAGTAAAATAATGAAGTAAGTTTATGTTAATGATACTGAAGAGATAACAATTATCTTCATTTGGAGACGTTTGTTTATGTTGATTGAGAGATGTTTTATGCATGCTTTATGTTTATGTTATGAATGTCACGTTGTGCACGTATGCCATTTTCATGCATCGTGTCTTACGAAAAAAATGAAAATGTTTTCCATGCATGTTTTCAAACGTCACCCAACTGAATGGCGAGGGTGGAATGGGAGGAACTTGTTAGTGCTAACTCTTGTTCTGAAAATCCTCAAAGTTCTATGCATGAATGTACGTAACGAATGAATAAGGTAGAACCACGAGGTGGAAAGCTCGATCACGAGGACCAAGTAGAACCACGAGGTGGAATGCCGAACATGTAAATGACTGGTAGAACCACGAGGTGGAAAGCTCGGTCAGGAGTACTGGGTAGAACCACGAGGCCAAAAACCAGATCGATAAGCCAGACTAACGCAATAAAGAACGAAATGAATATGCATGATTTACAAAACCACGCTCATGTTACGCATGTGACTTTATACGATTTCTTACTGGCCTTAAGCTCATTAGAATAACCTTTGTGATGTAGGTGATGAAAATGAAGGTGAAGAACTTAGTTTTCACCACATGATGTGATGCTGTGGAGGAGGCTTGCTTGGGCCGTGCATGCATTGTTAAGCGACGACCTGTAGGAATGAATGAAAGAAAGAAGTTTTGATGTATTTTGAAAGTACTATGTTTTAAGATGTGTTTTGTGAAATGTTGATTACATATGTAAACTAACCCTATGTATAAAAAAAGGGATGTTACAGTTATTGTATCAGAGCACACCGGGTTTTAAAAATGATTCTGTAGACTGCTTAACAATGCAACCATGTGCACGAACATCCCTCACCCACTGTAAGTATGTTTGTTATGAATTGATTGATTGATTGTTTACATGCTTTATTATAAAACATTAGGACTAGTTGAAAATTGCCGAGGATAGCAAGGTCAACAAGTGAAGGGACTAATAGAGAGAATGAAAGCTCAATCGATAAATTGGTACATCTAGTTGGACGCCAATTTCAATACTTGGAGGAATACAGAGAAAGGGATGCTCAAAGTAATGAAAGGCGGTGCAACCAAAGTGAGTTTAGCTAGGAGAGGTTCAACCACCTTCACCCACTAAGTTTTAATTGACAATCAGCTGATCCAACACATGCTGAAGAGTGGATACAAAAAATGGAAGATTTACTAGAATATGCCAAGATCAAAGATAAGGACAGGGTAACATATGCGGCATTTCAGCTGGAGAGTGATGCTCGATTTTGGTGGGACACTATTAACGAGGATGACATAAAGAATAGCACATGGACCAAGTTTAAGATGTGTTCAATAACAAGTATTTCAGCCGCGCAGTGCAAACAACGAAGATGGTAGAGTTTGCCCAACTACGACAGTCAGGGACAGTTGGTGAGTACATAAGACAATTTGAAGCCTTATCACGATTTTCCCCGCACCTAGTATCCAGCGACGAGCTAAAAGTTCATCAGTTTATGCAGGGCTTAAAGATGGAAATTTATCGCGGGGTTAGAATAGCGGAATCAAAGCACACAAGTTATACCTATGTAGTAGCTAAGGCACTGGCAATTGAGGAAGTTGAAATGAAGTTCCAACAGTATCGAGACTCTCAAAAAAGGTTTAATAACCCAAACCAACAGCAAGGTAAAGGATGGAAACTCCCCAGGGCGGTTAAGAGGCCAAGTGAGAATGTACTGGAGGCAGAGTAAGGGAAGCGGGTTCAGAGTTTTTCTTAAAGTGAACTATGCTCAAAGTGTGGAAAGAGGAACTTAGGAGAATGCATGGCTGACACTCGGCGCTGTTTCAAATGCAAGGAACTCAGACACATAATAGGGGACTGCCTTCAAAATGCAAAAAGAGCGAATAAAGACAAACCAAGAGTATTCGCCATGATAGAGCCAAAGGACGAGGATCAACCAGCTGTGGTATTAGGTACCCTTTCCATTAACGGTGTGCCTACATATGCTTTGTTTGATTCTTGTACAACACATTCGTTTATGTCTTCTGCAGTTCTAAATAAGTTGAATTGTTCACCGTTGGTAGCAAAACATTTTTATGATGTTATGTTGCCATCTGAAGAAAGATTACACTTGAATTATGTTGTGCGTGATTGTGTTGTTCGGGTAAATGAGCGAGAGTTGTATGCTGACTTCATAATAATGGATATGAAGGGGTACGAAGTTATTTTAGGAATGGACTGGTTATTTAGACATTTTGCCACAATTAATTTTCGAAATAGAGTTGTTTATTTTCAACAACCAAATGAGGAAGGGTATTCCCTGCAAGCGGTAAAACGTAGTCGACACGTACCTATAGTGTCTTGTATGGAGACTCGGCAGTTATTACTAATGGGATGTGAGTGTTTCTTGGAAAATGTGATGGATATACAGAAACAAGCCAAGATGGAATTACAGGACGTTCAAGTTGTTCGAGAGTTTTCCAAAGTTTTTTTGAATGATCTTCCGGGTCTACCGCCTGATTGAGAAATTGAATTCGTCATTGAAATGTACCCGAGAGCTGATCCTGTATCCAAGAATCCTTACAGGATGGCCCCAGCTGAACTTAAAGAGTTGAAGGCTGAGCTGGAAGAATTAGTTAATAAGGGTTTTGTCCGCCCTAGTTTTTCACCGTGGGGAGCTCCGATGTTTTTTGTTAAGAAGAAAGCCAATGTGAAGGACTACGACTTTGAAATTAAGTACCATCAAGGAAAAGCCAATGTGGTTGCAGATGCTCTAAGTAGGAAGTCAGCAGCAGTACAAGCGACATTACAATCGATGCATGTACAACTCCAAGAGGAAATAGGTAAGTTTGAACTCGAAGTAATTTTCGACTTAAGCTCTATATTGATGGCCATGACAATTAAGCCCAATATCTTGGAAAGGATAAAGATTTCTCAGAAAGAAGACCCAATCTATAGAAAGTAAGTGTTGGGCAAAGAGACAGTTTCCTCCGAACTACATTATTCAAAGGATGACATTCTAAAGTATGGGAACCAGTGGTATGTACAAGACAATTCAGAACTACGAAAAGACATTCTAAGAGAGGCACACTCCTCAATGTTCTCGATGCATCCTAGGAGTACCAATATGTATCATGATGTGAAACGGCACTTCTGGTAGCCGGGTATGAAAGAAGACGTGGCAAAGCATGTACAATTGTGTCATATTTGCCAACAAGTTAAAGCTGAACATCAAAGACCGACTGGAACCTTGCAATGTTTACCNGGAAAGAATCAAAGTGGCGCAAAGCCGACAAAAGAGTTATGCAGACCAACAAAGGAGGGAATTAGAGTTCGAAGAAGGAAATGAGGTATATTTGAAAGTTTCCCCATTTAAGGGGATAAAGCGCTTTGGCAATGAGGGGAAGCTAGCTCCACGGTTCATCAGGCCCTTCTCGATAGCAAAGAAGATTGGAAAAACGGCCTACAAATTGGAACTACCATTATCCATGCAAGGTGTACATGATGCGTTCCACATATCGATGTTAGGAAGTCCATGCATGATCCGGACCAAGTAATCAAACCGAGTTTTATTGAGGTAATTCCAGCTCTGACTTATGAAGAACAACCAGTTAAGATATTAGACTCAAAGATCAAAGAGCTAAGGAACAAGCGAATCCCCTTAGTCAAAGTACTATGGAGAAATCACTCAATAGAGGAGGCCACTTGGGAGAGACAACGAGACATGGAAGAAAAATATCCTAAACTCTTTTAGTGTGCAAATTTTGGGGACAAAATTTCAAATAAGGAGGGTGGAATGTAACACCCGAGCCATTTAAGCACCTTAGTTATTATAAATGTAAATTACGTTGTTAAATATTGATAAGTGCATCATGAAGTATTGTTGGTAGTGTGTTAAAATATGCCTTTGAAAGGAATACTTAAAGAAATAAGAAGGTTAGAGTATGTGACAAGTGAGTTAAGTGTTGGAGGAGAAAATTTGGTGAAGCCACCTCATGCTTGCCTCTCCACCTCATGCTTGCCTCTTCACCTCATGCTTGCCTCTCCACCTCATGCTTGCCTCTTCACCTCATGTTTTACCTCTGTACCTTCAGCTGACATTCGATGCACGAAATTCTTCTTATTATCCCTAAATTCTCTCAAGTTTCGTATGAAGGGAAATATAAGGTTGAAGCTGAAGTTGAAAGTTTAGTGTGAGAGGTGCAAATCGAGTGTGTTTTGTGAGTTTTAATAACAAGAAGGAGGAGCACGAAGTTAGGAATAACGTATGTTGTTTGTTGATTTAACTGTTTTTCTATACACTATATTGAAGATATAGGAGTTCGAGTATGGTTTTGATTAATGGAAATGGCATGAAAAACAAGGTGTTATCATGTCCATAGAATAGCAGGATAAATATGTCTGATTTTAAAGATACGCATTTTATAAGATTTTTTATTACGAAATTGAATTTAAAGTCATCTCATAATTACAGCAGACACCTTAAGGGTGATTTTGGTTACTTATTCATAACAATTGGAATTTGATAACTTAAGTTATGGCTGTTGTAACTTGTGGAGAAAAACAGGGTAAATTCGGGAAATTCTAATGTAAGCATATTTGTGATGTTAAGGTTGTTTGAAATCAAGTAAAGAAAGTAAAGGAAATTAGGAGTATTTTGCAGCTTGGAATCCAAGTAAGTGACTCTTGCATGTCTTTGGCCCTTCAGGGACTACATGACAGAGAGTAGGATTAAAGTTGTATAATTAGAAACAAATAACTTTGGAGACATTTGTTTATGCTTATTGGGAGATGTTTTATGCATGCTTTATGTTTATGTTATGAATTTCACGTTGTGCATGTATGCCATTTTCATGCATCATGTCTTACGAAAAGAACGAAAATGTTTTCCATTCAAATTTTCAAAAGTCACCCAACCGAATGGCGAGGGTGGAATTGGAGGAACCTGTTCGTGCTAACTCTTGTTCTGAAAATCCTCAAAGTTCTATGCATGAATGTACGTAACGAATGAATAAGGTAGAACCACGAGGTGGAAAACTCGATAACGAGGATCAAGTAGAACCACAAGGTGGTAAGCCAAACATGTAAATGACTGGTAGAACCACGAGGTTGAAAGCTCAGTCACGAGGACTGGGTAGAACCACGAGGTGCAAAACCTGATCGATAAGCAAGAATAATGCAATAAAGAACGAAATGAATATGCATGATTTACAAAACCACACTCATGTTACACATGTCACTTTATACGATTTCTTACTAAGCCTTAAGCTCATTAGAATACGCTTTGTTATGTAGGTGATGAAAACGAAGTGAAGAACTTAGTGTTCACCATGTGATGTGAAGCTGTGGAGGAGGCTTGTTTGGGCCGTGCATGCACTGTTAAGCGACGACCCGTGAGAATGAATGAAAGAAAGAAGTTTTGCTGTATTTTGAAAGTACTATGTTTTAAGATGTGTTTTGTGAAATGTTAATTACATATGTAAAATAACCCTATGTATAAATAAGCATGTTTTGGAAATGCATGTTGAATTATGGTAACAATGAGTTTGTTATTTACTGACTTCCGGTGTGTTTTCAATAAAATGATTCGTACAAATTAAAGATTACAAGGAAAAGAAAATAGTTTTACAATGGCTTTTCAGTCTTTTTTTTAGAAAAAAAAAACGGGATGTTACAGTACTACCAAATATGGATGAAAGAAGGGGATGAATGAAAAACTTCTTTTAAACTACGTATGGTCTCTATGAGTGGTTAGTGATGTCGTTTGGATTATCTAATGCACCAAGTACTTTTATGAGATTAATGAATCATGTGCTAAGAGCTTTTATCAAAAAAGTTTTTTTTTGTATACTTTGATGATATATTAATATATAGCAAAACCTTAGATGCACATGTTGAACATTTGAATTTGGTTTTTATTGCATTACGAGAAAATCAACTTTATGCTAACTTGAAGAAGTGCACTTTTTGCATGGATTCGGTAGTTTTTCTTGGTTTTGTTCGAGATTTTAGTACTATTGCGGCAGCGTTGAATGATCTTGTTAAAAAGCATGCTGAATTTAAATGGAACAAAGTTCATGAACACGCTTTTAACCTTCTAAAAGATAAACTTACTAGTGAGCCATTACTTGTGTTACCTAATTTTGATAAAGTATTTGAAATAGAATGTGATACGTCAGAAAAAGGTATTGGTGGTATTTTAATGCAGGATTCCAAGACAATCGCTTACTTTAGTGAAAAACTTAATGGAACTGCTTTAAAT
>QAOC01045410.1:0-29138 GCA_003255005.1 Begonia fuchsioides
AGAAGAATATGGCGATGTCTTCCCCGAGGAGCTGCCCACCAGTTTACCACCAATCTGTGGGATAGAACACCGGATAGACCTCCAACCCGGGGTGGTCCTTCCTAATCGACCAGCATATAGAATGAACCCTGAAGAAGCTAAAGAACTTGATGAACAAGTGCAGGAGCTCTTGGAGAAGGGATACATCCGAGAGTCACTTAGTCCTTGTGCGGTGCCTACTCTCTTGGTACCAAAGAAGGATGGCTCCTCTCGGATGTGTATTGACAGCCGTGCCATCAACCAAATAACTATCAAATATAGGTTCCCTATACCACGGCTGGAGGACCTTTTGGATGAACTTAATGGGGCTGCATTCTTCTCAAAGATTGATCTAAAAAGTGGCTATCACCAAATACGAATGCATGAAGGAGATGAGTGGAAAACCGCCTTCAAAACCAAGTATGGACTTTATGAATGGTTAGTTATGCCATTTGGGCTATCTAATGCCCTAGCACTTTTATGCGTTTAATGAACCATGTGCTGAAAGATTACTTGGGAAAATTTGTGATAGTATACTTTGATGATATATTAGTCTATAGTGCACAATATCTGGATCACTTGGGACACCTTCATATATTATTTGATGCACTTAGACAGGCTCGATTATTTGGCAATTTGAAGAAGTGCTCCTTTGTCCAAGAGAAGGTGCACTTCCTCGGTTTCATACTCTCTAAGGATGGAATGGAAGTAGATCCAATCAAAATAGAAGCAATACAGGAATGGCCAATTCCAAAATGTGTTTCGGATATTAGAAGTTTTCATGGATTGGCTTCATTTTATAGGAAGTTTATAAAGGGTTTTAGTACCATTGTGGCCCCTCTCATGGATTGCACTAAAAAAGGGAAGGAGTTTGAATGGACCCCGGCTTGCAAACAAAGTTTCAATCGGATCAAGGAGGCTCTTTGCAATGCTCCTCTCCTCATGCTTCCAGATTTCAATAAGGTGTTTGAGATTGATTGTGATGCCTCGGGGCTAGGCATAGGAGCCATTTTAATGCAAGAAGGAAGACTCGTGGCTTACTTTAGTGAAAAGCTCAAAGGGGCAGCCTTGAATTACTCCACTTATGATAAGGAAAGGTATGCGTTGATGAGAACAATTGAAGTGTGGCAGCACTACCTCCTCCCAAAGGAATTTATAATCCATACCGACCATCAAGCTCTCAAACATATTAAAAGTCAAGGAAAGCTTAGCAAGAGACATGCTAAATGGGTGGAGTTCCTTGAACGTTGTCCTTACATCATCAAGTATAAGAAGGGAGAAACCAACATAGTGGCCAATGCACTTTCTAGGCGCACTATCCTCCTAACCGAGCTCAACTCTAGAATTTTGGGATTCGAATGGATCAAGGGAGCTTACAAGGCAGATCCAGACTTTGGAATATTGTTTGAAAGGAGCTTGAACAAAGAAGATTGTGGACATTACCTCTCGGATGGATACCTTTTCAAAGGTGGCCGATTATGCATCCCTCAAGGTGGACTCCAGGAATCACTTATCAAGGAAGCTCATGAAGGGGGCCTTGCTGGACACTTCGGGGACAAGAAGACAATGGAGGCACTCAAAGAACATTTCCATTGGCCTCACATGATTCGGGATGTGCACAAATGGGTGGAGAAGTGCATTGTTTGCAAAAAGGCCAAAAGCCGAGTTCTCCCTCAAGGAATGTATATGCCATTGCCTATTCCTAGCCATCCTTCGGTGGAGATCAGCATGGATTTCGTCTTGGGACTCCCTCGGACAAGTAGAGGCAAGGAGGCAATAATGGTGGTGGTGGACCGATTCTCAAAGATGGCACATTTTGTGCCATGTGCCAAGACAAATGATGCAAGCCAAATTGCCGAGCTCTTCTTCAAGGAAGTGGTACGTTTACATGGTATCCCTATTTCTGTAGTTTCGGATAGAGATACAAAGTTTTTAAGTGCCTTTTGGAAGACCTTGTGGAGAAAGCTTGGGACAAAATTATTGTTTAGCACTTCATTCCATCCCCAAACCGATGGCCAAACCGAAGTTGTCAACGGTCCTTGGGGAGTTTATTGAGAAGTGTAGTAGGAAAGAAGTTGTCGAATTGGGACATTCAATTGCCCTTTGTGGAGTTTGCATATAACTGAAGCAAGCATAGCACAACGCAAGCTATAGCCTTTGAGGTAGTCTACGGGTTCAATCCCTTGACACCACTTGATTTGGTGCCATTACCGTCTAAAGATGTTGCCAACCCCGATGGAGCAAGCAAGGCCAAGCAAGTTAAAAGTTTGCATGAGAAGGTGCGAAAGGCAATTGAAAAGAAGAATTCTTCCTATGCGAAATTTGCCAACCGAGGCAGAAAGAATGTAGAATTCAAGGTTGGTGATTTGGTGTGGCTGCATCTAAGGAAGGATAGATTTCCAAAACAAAGAAAGTCCAAGCTTCTTCCAAGAGCCGATGGCCCTTTTGAGATCATAGAGAAAATCAACAACAATGCTTATAAATTGAAGCTACCCGGGGATTATGGAGTCTCGGCCTCATTCAACGTACAAGACTTATCACCATATGTGGATGACAATGAAGAGGAGGAAGCTGTNGAAGTTATCTTCTGCAAATTTTAGGCTTCCCAGATTACTCACATCGAAAGTTGTGTAGAGGTCTTCCCTTACCACTATTCTGTCAAAACTGATTTTTGTCTGTTTGTGTGATAGAAAGTAGGCCCTTGTCATTTTAAGTTATACACGTGCTATCAGTCCGAATTTTGGACCAAACCTAGCCCGACCTTTAAAGTTTAAGTCCACAAAATATTAGCCCAAACGCCCGTGTAATTTTGGAGCCTTAACCAGCTTTCTCCCCTGTTTCTGCCAATCCCTCCTCTTGTTCGTGGCAGATTGTTTATTTCCCTTTTGTCTTCTATCTTCCCGACACCTCTCCTACCCACGAGCGTGTCAATATCCCTTCCAAATTTCATAAGAAATCTCACTCACGTTTGTGAGATCAAAGCGCCCAAAGTTTATCCAAATTTGATTGTCCGGGTAAACCCTAAAAATCCTCCGATCCAAATTATTCCATTATTTTCATTCCCATTTCGTGTCAAAAAGGTTTTACGGTTGTAGTGTTTCTAGGTTCTGGGTTGAGGGTTCCAAGGTTCCGGGGTTCTAGGGTTTAGGGTTCAAGGTTCCAGGGCTCTACGGTTCTAGTGTTTAGTGTTTAGGGTTCATCTTTCCATGGTTCAATGTTCAAGGTTTTAGGGTTCTAGGGTTCACTATTTAGGCTTCTGATACGAAATGGAATGAGAGGGAGGAAAAATGGAAAAACTGATTAGGGTTTGACGAAAATCTGCAAAAAAAAAACAGAATTAGGGTTTTGGAAGGAATGCAGATATCTCAACGAAAAAACGGATTTAAAGGCTGAAATTTGAAATTGAACTTTGGGAAGAGGTTGAACGAATCACCTCAAAAATGGAAGGCAATCCCTTCAGCCAATTGTGAGATATCAAATCAAACAGTAGCTAGGGTTTGACTAGGCAGTTCCGAAAAATCTGGGATTTGGAGGAGGGAGAAATTGAATTCAAAAATTGGGTTAGGGGACGAATATGGGGCTGATTTTTGGAAGGGTGTCAGAAAGGTAAAATATTATGATATCCTCCAAATTTGAAGAGGAATTATCTTGGGAACAGGAAGATATGGTAAATAAAACGCGGATGGTTAAGGCAGAATTTCAAGGTTTCTTCGAATAGAGAATTCCAAATCGGGAATGATTTTGAATCACTCTTCTCAATGAATGTGGGCGTATTTTTGGACGAGGTTGAGGATGAATCTGGACAGATGGATTAGGAAGAGATCTCTCTAAAATTGAGAGAATTCCTTTGGGGAAAATAGGTGGTTTGGTCGGTACCCGAAAACACACTGGAAAGCAACCCGGGGTGCTTGGATTTAGGAGAAATGATTCTCAAAATGAGAATGGGATGGATGAAGGAGCTAGGATCCACAATCTCACTCTAAGACCATGAAATAGCTGGAGAAAAGTGGTAAGGATTAATCGTTCACTTGGAAAATGATCAACTCTGAGGGTTTGTCTCTCGGTGACCGAAAAACAAGTTTTCGGAGACCGAGTCTTTGAAGCGGCAAACTTCAAAGGGGAGAGATCAAATTTGAAAAGATAAATCTTTATTCAATCAAATATGATCATTACACTTTAATGGGGACGATTAAATAGAAAATTAAACTAAAACATGCTTATAATCGGTCGGACGGCCTAGATCATCTCCAAGAACACCAATCCATGGCTTGAAAGATAGACCAATAAGAAGCCTTCATGGGACACTCTTCCTACGCTCCTCCACCACCTCATTAGGCTCCAAGGAAATGTCCTCAAAATCCTCCCAAATGATAAATAGCTGACTTTTTATTCTTCAATTTTCCCAAAGGCTTTAGGATGTGGATTAGGCGTGAAATCGATCGTGGATGGCTCTTCTTGGGCTCTCTGTGATTGCATCGTTTGGAAAAGCAAACGGTGTCCAATTTGAACGTTCTGCCACTCTTTCAAAACCTTGAAGGATTGAATACATTTCATATGAAGATGTTGTCTTCATCCGAGGGCAGGCCGGTTGTCAAATTTGTAGAGCAAGATTCAGAGGTCTAGTTGTGCCGGATCAAATTGTGGTACCCATGCTTTGTTGCTTGGACCACTAGCTTTTGGGCTTGGACTCCTTCTTCCATCCGACCTCCATGCTTTGAATTCAAATGAAAGAATTGGATTTGAACAAGGTTGAATTCTTCAATGATATAGGGAGCTACAAAATTAGAAAACACATTAGATAAACATTGATGGCAAGAGAATTTTTGGGCCCTCTATATCATGTCATTCTCCCGGAGTTGATAAGGATTTGTCCTCAAATCCAAAACCTTCTCAATCCTTTGATGAATATCTTTCCCTAATTCAATATACTCGGTTATGTTTGGGTTGCATTTGATTATTTTCTTGATCAAAGATCCAATAGCCACAGTGTTCTCTCTATTAACTCCTTTAGGACACCAAGACTTCACATTATCACCACTTGTTAGAAGGATGAAAAGTTGTAAACCATTTAACCAACAAAAGAAGTTGATTACCCAAATTCTTCCATTTGTTTCTTCCCAAACTAAATGTTCATAATTATGCAAGAAAAGTTCCTTAGCTCCAAAATTTCCATGCTCGAAAACAACCACGAAATCCTTCTTCAAAAGGTTAACGTCAACATCACTAAAATATCTACTATCAATCCAATCAATCTCATGAAGATACATAAGAACTTGGTCGAATGGATCATACCTTTCGGCCACAACCTTGTGCGGTTTGGCCATTTCATCCTCTCGGTCTACTTGGCTATTATGATGTATCAATAGGAGCTCTTCATGCTCCTTTGTATATTCAACGGAAGTAAATAAAGATGTTGCCAAGATCGACTCATCAAACTTGAAAGGTTGTTTCGAAGTCGTAAGAGACATAGAGCTTACACTCTCGGGCTTTTGGAGCTCCGTCTCGCTTTCGATTCCTCCTGAATTATGTGTTGTCAATGAAAGGTTAGCCATCACATCTTCTTGGTTAGGCTCGTGAAATTCTTCCAAGATATCATAAGAGTGGTCGGGTTCCATGGAAAAGTGATTCTCCTCAAAACCGAAGTCTTCTTCCACTTGCTCGGTTTTTACTTCAACATTTCCTTCCACTTGTTGTTGGTGAGTCTTAGCATAATTTTCAGCAATATTGTATGAGTCTGAACGTGCTTCGAACAACAATTCTTTTATCTCAACCAACAAGTCTAAGTTACCCGGTTCAAGGTGCTTCATGTAGTGAGTTTTTGCTCGAGAGTGAGGGAGTTTTCCATTTTGGAAAAATTCCCTTCTCATTAGATTCTTTAAGGCCTTCCAAGTTCTAACTTCATCTTCTCCATTTATCATTCTCTCCTCTTTTAGATCTTGCCACCAATTATAAGCTTCACCAACAAAACTTCGTGAGGCTACACAAACTTTCCCTATATCTGAGTAGTCATTATATGCGAAATGTGTTTCAACTAAATCCAACCAATAATAATATTCTTCATCATCAAATGCCCCTCCAAAGGAAGGAATTCTAACCTCAGAATAATTTCTCACGTGATGATAGGCTGAAAACCGTGAGGTTTGAAGTGAATTCGAACACTCATCAAGCTTCCTACGGCTTCTTGGTGCGGTTGACATATCTTTTCGTTTTAATCTACTCCCGGTAAGATTTATGGTTGGCTCCTCTTCAAGTATTCATTCTCAAACTCAAAAGTTATCCAAAAATGAGAGAAAATGGAAGAGTGGGAAGTGATGAATGGCTCTGATACCAAATGACACGAAATGGAATGGGAGGGAGGAATAACGGGAAAACCAGTTTTGACGAAAATCTGCAAAAAAAACAGAATTAGGGTTTGGGAAGGAATGTAGATATCTCAACGAAGAAACGGATTTAAAGGCTGAAATTTGAAATGTAACTTTGAAAAAAGGTTTAACGAATCACCTCAAAAATTGAAGGCAATCCCTTCAGCCAATTGTGAGATATCGAATCAAACAGTAGCTATGGTTTCACTAGGCAATTCCGAAAAATCTGGGATTTGGAGGAGGGAGAAATTGAATTAAAAAATTTGGTTAGGGGACGAATCTGGGGCTGTTTTTTCGAGGGGTGATAGAAAGGGAAAAGATTATAATATCCTATAAATTGGAGTTTTTTCTACTCTTAGAGTGATCTATAGCCGTTTCAATTCGGAGCTATGTATATAAAGTTATGGATGTTGCAAGTAAGTAGACAAAAATTTGGGAGAACTGCAGTCGACACCTTATAGGTTAGGTCGACCGGTTCTCGATTTAAAAAAAAAATGCATGCTCTCTGTTTTTTCAACATCGGTTGACACCTTATATGTTAGGTCGACCGGTTCTTGATTTCAAGAAATGCATGCTCTCTAATTTGTCAACATCGCTCGACATTTTATGTTACATTAGTTTTATGAAATTGGTGTCTTCTAAGAAGTTATAGTAGACTCTTTAAGGAACAATTTGACACCTGGAGCATCACAAATAGATCATTATAAAGGAAGTTATAGTTGTTTGAAGTTGGAATAGAAAACAAAAGTTGAAAATCAGGAGTGTCGGAACCGATTTTGGAATTCTGTGTTTTACATGCAGTTATGTTGCTCCATTGAAATTATGGTTATCTAATGAACTTTAATAGACACCTTGAGTGATTCAATGTCATGAGAATAGACTCAAATGGATAAGTGGATAGTAAGTTATGAATTTATGCTATAAAACAGGTAATGTTACCTTATTTCTGATCTTTGANTAGAGCAGAGGAGTGTCCAAATGATACAATTACTGAGTGACGACCGATGGGGATTGACTTATGGAGACACACAGTCATAATTGAAAATGTTTTGAAGGTTTTGAAGATGTTATTAAATTGTATATATTATTTTGGAGTGATGAATTACAAAGGTTTTGAAAATGAATGTATCTTAAGTTGAATTATTTTCTTCCGCTATAGGTTTAAATTATTAAATGTTTATGTATTTTACTTAAATGGTGGAATTGAAATCATTATTTACAAAAAAATGTATGTTTTTCAATTTGATAGTAAACTAAAGATAGTTTTAGAAATTAAAGTTACAAGTGTTCCACTAATGTAAGTAGTAAGTAAGAACGCAGTAACAGTCTGGTTCTCGGGTCGTCAGTGAGTAAGAGAAGTAGTAAGCTTTGGCCTAGGAATTTTGTTGTTACATTAGGGTTCCAGGGTTCTAGCGTTCATGCTTCTGTGTTCAAGGTTTTGGTTTCTATGGTTCAAGGTTCTAGGGTTTGGGGTTCAAGGTTGATGGGAGTATCGGGTGCCCAAAAGGTGGTTATCGGAAAAAAGGATGGTGTTGGTTGGAAAATGAGAGGTAACCAGAGATGAAGATGAGCTAATGTTGATTACATGCTTACCCTAAGACCACGAGAGAGTGGCTGAAGATGTGTAACAAGGCCTAGCTTACCCTAGCTCGGAAGGGAACCAAAACCTTGAAGGAACACTCCTGGGTCGCTAGATATTACTCACCGGAGGGCCGAGTCTTAGAGGTTGGAAACCGGCCAAGGAAGGAGATGCAAAGCACTCTTTTAGATTGACTTACGGGTGTCAATCAAACCTTTGACTCTTTTCTTGAAGGAGCGTCACCCCTTTTACAGTGACTCTTTTCTTGAAGGAGCGTCACCCCTTTTACAATGACTCTTTTCTTGAAGGAGCGTCACCCCTTTTACAATAATCGCTCTAAGAACGAGTTACAATTTGTACGATTTCTAAACCGACTCTCTCGATCACAAGAATGATGATCAAAGATGAATACAATGATGAGAGAGTAAGAGAGATATTTGAAAATGAATTTTGTAGAGTTTGGGCGTGTTTTCTCTTCGCGAAAATCTCTTCTTCAAAAAAGGTCGCTTCATCTATTTATAGATTTGCTGCAAAATTGTCCAGTTGGGTCGACACAAATACTTCTGGGGTCGACACAAAGCACTAGCCGGTAGACACATCAAAATATAGTCGTTCTGAGTTTTCTGACCGTTGGTGCTGATCTGCTGATTTGGGTCGACACAAAGTCTTCTCTGGAAAATGTTGGGGTCGACACAATGTTTGTGCGGTCGACACAAATGTTGTTGGCTTACACGATAAATGCAGGAAGGGCCGACATACGAATTTGAGTAGGGTCGACGCAAACGCTCTAGGGGTCGACACAAAATGTTCATTGCACAAGGAATGAAAGACTCAGCTTCTGGATTTCCTTAAGGGTCGACACAAATACTATTGGTCGACACAATGTATGAAGGTTGAGCTTCTGTTTTGAACAGGAGTCGACACAAACACTATGGGTCGACACAAACTAGCTAGGGGTCGACACAAACTGCATATATATATGAAAATTCTGCAGCACTTAAACAAATTGTTAGACTTTAATTGAACCCTTCAAAGAGGGTATTTCACATGAATGGATAAGTCCAATTTAAGCATTGTAAGTTGTTTATTTTATCTTTCACGCTCATCTTACATAGTTATCATAAAAACAATTGATTGATTTAAACACACTCTTAAAGCTAACAATCTCCCCTCTTTTGATGATGACAAAAACTTTTGAAAGATAAAATGCTCCCCCATAGACATAGCATGTATAAAAGATAAATTGCTCCCTCATACAAATTATTGATACAAATTAATGCTCCCCCATAACTTACGCATTTTATTTTCTCCCCCATTGACATTATCAAAAAGAATAATCGAGGAATCTCCCAATCTAATTCTAATTTCATTGAAGAATAAACGTCCCCTTTTTGGACGTGATCTTTGGTAAAATGATATCTTAGCAAGATACATTATTCATATCAAAAGCATAAATATTATCCCTTCTATATCCTATGAGAAGAATTTTACCATTTGAAAGCTTTTAGACTAAAAAATAACTCTTTAACCTTTGATACACAAATGGCTTATACTTTAAAAAAAATTGAGTTCTAATCCATGAACCAGCAAAGCATCAAAAAAAAAAAAAGAGAGGAGAAAAGGATTACCAAAATTTCCAATGCCAACAATTTTCCCTTTTTAATCTCCCCAAAAGAAACAATCTCCTTTTTTTTAATAATACAAATTTTGATGGATCTCGTCATGAGTCTCGAGCAACCGCTATCGAGAAGCCAAAAATTCTTCAGAGGACCATCTTCCACTTACAAGACAAATCAAACAAGTTTCTTAGGTACCCAAACCATTTTGGGTCCTTGGGAGTTAGCATTGGTTCCTTTGGGAACCCACTTTTGAACAAACTTTTGATTTTTGTCTTTTAATTTCGAAGGACAAACAAATGAGGTATGTCCTATTTTAAATGTAAATTACACCCTAAACCCTAAGTTAAATCTTGATAAGTGCATCACAAAGTATTGATAGTAGTGTGTTAAAATACGCCTTTGAAAGAAATGCTTTAAGAAATAAGAAGTGAGGTTAGAGTATAAGACAAGTGAGTTAAGTGTTGGAGGAGACAATTTGAAGCCACCTCATGCTTGCCTCTCCAACTCATGCTTGCCTCATAAGCTCTTGCATCAATAGGATGTTTTCACTGATGGACCTTCCTTTTATGAAGGTGGCTTGGCATGGGTCAATCAAACGGTGAAGAGGCTTAGAGATCCTACTGGCAAGAATCTTGGAAATCACTTTATGAAATACTGAGCAGCAAGAAATAGGCCAAAAATCTTTAATCGAGGGAGAGGATTGAGTTTTTGGAATAAGGGCTATAAGCGCATGATTCCATTGCTTGAGGAGCATGGAGGATGAAAAAAATTCTAAGATGGCATTGGAGAAAAGGTCTCTGGTTATAGTCCAAGTATCCTTAAAGAACTTTGAGGTATATCCATCGGGCCTGGGAGACTTATCATTTTTAATGTCGAAAAGGGCTTGCTGAATTTCATTCCTTGATATTGGTTCCGTGAGGATTTTACAATCGGAGTTCGAGAGAACACTAAACCCTTTAATCCTAATTTGACGATCCCTAAACAATGAACCCTGAACTCAAAAAACGTAGAACCTTGAACCTTGAACCTTGGAACCATAACCCTCAAACCATGGAACCATGTAACCTTGAAACGTTACACCCTGAACCTTGGAACCCTAGAACCCTTGAATCATGAGCCTTGAATACTTGAACACTTAACCATTAAACCTTGAACGATGAACTTTGGACATTAGAACCCATTAAACCCTAAACCATGAAAGCGAGGAATCTTAAGCATTGAACGCTTGAACTGTATACCCTTAAATCCATAACGCTGAACTTTGGACTATAGAACCCCTTTAACCATGAACAATGGAATCTTGAATCTTAGACCTTAAAACCCTGAACCCTTTGACCGTTGACCCCTGAAAGCCTGAACCATTAAACCCTAGAAATCCTAGAACTATGAACCCTAAACCCTAGAATCCTTACTATACAACCATGATCCCTAAAACCTGGACCTTGAACCTCAAAACCCTAAAACCTCAACCTTGAAACCCTAAACCTTGAACCCTAAAACCCTAGAGCCTTGTAACCTTGAACCCTAAAACCCTAAACCTTAAACCCTGAACATTGCAACTCTAAACCCTTGAACCTGCAATTCTAAATCCTTCAACTATGATTCTTGGAACCTTGGAATTTTGAACCCTCGAACTCGAAACCTTGAACCCTAAACCTTCAACCTTGAACCTTGGGACCCTTGAACCTTAGAAACTTGAAACCTAAACTCTATAATCTCAGAACCCAAAAACCTTAAACCTTGACCCCTGAACCCTAAACCTTGAAACCTTGAACCGTAAAGCACTGAACCTTAAAACCCTAAACCTTTCAACTCAGGAACCGTGAATCCTAAACTCTTGAACTATGAATCTTGGAACTTTGGAAGCTTGAACAGTGAAACTGTGGAACCCTAGAACCCTAGACTTTGAACTCTGAAACTTGCAACTCTGAGCCCTAGAACTATTAATCTTGGAACCTAAACCATATACCCTTGAACCCTGACACCCCATAACCTTGAAAACTTAAACCATGAAGAACTATTAAACCTTGAACTTTGTAACCCTGAATCCTAAACTATGAATCCTGGAATCCTGAATCATGGAACCCTAGAACCTTGGAACCTTGAACCTCGAACCTCGGAACACTAAAATATTAGAACCTTGAACCCTAAACCCTATAACTTTGAACCTTGAATGCTGGAACCTTGGAACTTTAAAACCTAGAGTCCTAAACCCAGGACCTTGGAGATTGAAAACCTTGAATCCTGAGTGTTGAACAATTAAACCCTAAAGTGATGTGCCCGATGACTCCCACCCACCGGAAGGCATGGTGACCCGCAGCCGTGCAAGGCGTCTTTCTAATGTGTTTGTTGATTTTGCAGGGACATTATTACGTCCAAGAGGTCTCTTGGATGCTCCCACTTCTATTGACAAAGAGCTCCCCAAGCATTGCCTACAATGGGAGCATGGAATGAGGGAGACAAACACCGAAGTACCAAGAGCACCTCCGTCCGAGGCATCCCACCCGAGGGTGCACCAAGCCGAGGCCTAGTGGATTGCTCTCCTTGGCATTCTTCATTCTAACAAGAGGATATCATAGCAAGGGGAGGGCTGTTTGGTCATCACGTTGTCATGTATATATGTATATATATATATGTTTGATGTAGTTTAAAGTTGTAACCAATTTTTGGGTTGAAGCTTTGTTAGGTGTTGGTTCGGATTGGACCAACTTGCTAGGTTTTGGTTCGGTTTGGACCAAGTCAAGTTCCTTCTTGTTGGGACTTAGGGAAAACCTATTTTCCAAGTGAATTCTATAATTTTGTTGGCAACTTGGACGTGGGATAGAGTCAAGAGCTGGTGGAGTGGGAGGCAAGTTGATGGTGGGCCCTTTGTCCACCAAACTCCTACTATTACCACTCATTTAGTCCCTATTTTAGGCTAGAGTCTAATTTTGTCTTTTGTTGAAGGTTGGGAGGGTATGAAACTCTACCTTCACGTATTGTAATGCAGAAAAGAATTAGACAAATTTGAAGAAGCTTGATGCTCTCAAAATCTCCCCCTTTTCTCTCGGCAATTTGGAGCTTTGGTGAGTAATATCCGTAGTTCTATTTTGTTAAGGGTGTTGGTGTCTTGCTAGGGCCACTAAACCATATTCCAGCCTTCCTCCACTCTTGTTTGGATCAAGGTAAGCCTGGAAATCCCATAGCTCTCCTTCCAACGTGTGTGTTTTTGGTTGTTTGTTGTTGTGTGTTGGTTGCTGCCAATTTAGTCTCGCCTCGTGCATCTTGTGTCCCGAAAGTTTCATCAGTGCCATTTTCTGTTTCCCTTGTGCTAAAGTCCTCAATTTTTGGTTGTGAGTTCCTCATAGGTGTCTTGAAATACTTGGCTATTCACGTCATTTTCAGTTCCTCCCAATTAAACGATGTGCATGCTTGTTTCTCCTACCTTACTCCTGAACCCCTGAAATTGAGCATTTCTGTCGACCAAATTTCACCCAATGCTAACTTGCAAACTACCCTTGCTTTTCTCCACTAACCATAGCCAATTTCTTCCCCTTTCTTGGAGGAGGTTTCTGCCAAGTTTCCCCTTCTCAGGTCTTTGGCATTGGGTGTTGTGCAGAGGTTAATCTCCACCTACTTCACTGCCAAAATGTGTGTGTGTTGTCTGTTTTTATTTCTGAAAAGGCACCCGTGCCATTTTAAAATCCTCACGTGCGTTTAGTCTGAAATTTGGACTAGTTGGAGTTTAATATTTGAACTCAATATCCCCTAAGTCTTGGACTTATAGCCCGTACACAATTGAAGTTGTGACAGAGCCAAAATCCTCTCATGTTCTTGAATTTTCTTCTCAGGTAGGCCTTTGGCCGTGGCTGTTTGTGCTTTCTCCTTTTTCCCAACTCCTCCGCATTTTGGTGTGTGTCATAAAGTCTTGAACCAAAAATCTAAACTTTTTACCCTAGGTCCCTCTAACTTTGAACCCTGAACTTTAATCTCTGAAACCCTTAAACACTAGAACACTGGAACTCTAAATCCTAAAACCTTAAATCTTGGAACCCATAACCTTGGATCTTGGAACCCTAGTCATGCAACCCTATAAACATTGAACTCAAAATTTTTAACCCTAAACCCTGGAACCTTTAATACTAGAACCCTGAATTTTGGAAGCCTAAACCTTTGAAGCCTGAAACCTAAACACTAGAACCTATGAACCTTTAAACCTAACCTTAGAAACCTGAACCCTTAACCTTGGAACCTATGAACACTAGAACCCCTAATCCCTTCACCCTTAAACACTAAAACCTAAACCATTAACTTTGAATCCTTGAACTATAAACCCTAATCCCTAAACCAACAACCTTGAGGCCTTGAACCTTGAATCCTGAACCTTAAAACCCTAAACCCTAAACCCCAGAACCCTAAAACCTTAAACCTCAAACCCTAAACCTTAAATTATAAACCCTAAAACCCTTTGACCGTCATAATAAGTAACCTTGAATCGTGAACCATGAAACCTTTAAACCTTGAACCTTGAACGGTGAAATCGTGAATCTTGAACCAAAAACCTTCGAATACTAAAAAATTGAATCATTGAAGCCCAAACCCTAAAATCCTAAACCTTGAACTCTAAAACCTAAACCTTGATACACTAAACCCTGAACCCTGAACCATGAACCTAGAACCTTGGAACCCTAAACCTTATCCCTGGACTCCTATATCCTAAATGCTAAACAATGAACCCTATAACCGTGGAACCCTCAACCAATGAATCCTAAACCCCTAACCCTAGAGCTTTGGAACCTTTAATATGGAACCTTCAATATGAAACCCCTTAACTCTCGAACCCTGAAAACTAGGACCATGAATCCTTAACTTTGGACACGAAAACCCATTGAAACTTTAAACCTTGAAACCCTTGAACCCTAGAATGTTAAACCCGGAACCCTTAAACCCATAAGCTTAAAACAATGAACCATAAAAACTTGGACCTTGAACCTTGGAACCCAAGAACTCAAAACCTTAGAATATGGAGTGTTGAACAATTAAACCATGAACACTAAACTTTGTACCCTAGAACCCCTTGAACCCTGAACTGGAACTTTGAACCCTAAAACCATTAAACCCTAAAACCATTAA
This sequence comes from Begonia fuchsioides, assembly GCA_003255005.1. Lineage (NCBI taxonomy): Eukaryota > Viridiplantae > Streptophyta > Magnoliopsida > Cucurbitales > Begoniaceae > Begonia > Begonia fuchsioides. The sequence continues at coordinate 14,691 of QAOC01045410.1, forward strand.
ACCCTAGAACCCTTGAACCCTGAACACTGAAACTTGGCAACTTGATTCTAAAAGCATGGAACCCTAAACCTAAACTCTAAAACCCTTCAACCCTGGAACCTTGAACCAGAACACTAGAACCCTTAACCGCAGAGCCTGGAACCCTAGAACCATTTAATAATCAACCATGAACCCTAAACCGTAAAGCTTAAACCCTTAAACCCAAAACCTTGAAACCTTTAACCCTAATGATTGAACCCTGATCCCTTGAACCGTAGAATCCTAGAACCCTAGAACCTTGTAACCTTGCAACCTCAAACCCTAAAACCTTAAACCCTTAACCCTAAACCTTGGAACCATGAACCCTGGAACCTTGAACCCTAGAACCTGGAGCTCTAAGACCCTTGCCTGAACCTAAATCCCTAGACCTTATCCCTAAACCCTGAAACCCTAGAACCTTAAACTTTGAACCTTGAACCCTGAACTCCAAAATCTGAACCCTAAACTTGAAACCCTGGAACCCTGAATCCTATAACATTAGAATCTTGAACTCTAAGTCATTTAAACTTCATTCTTGAACCCTGGAACCCTACCCTTAACCCTTGAATCTTGGAACCCTTAACCTTAAACCCTGAACCTTAAACCATCAACACTAGACCCTAGAACCTTGAACCTTGAAGCCAAGAACCCAAAACCATAAACCCTGAAATCCTCAAACCTTAAACCTTAACCCCTAAATCTTGAACCATGAACACTGGAACCATGAAACCTTGAAACCTATAAGCCATAAACAAGGAACCCTGAATCCTTAATCCTGGAACACTAAACCTTTGAACACTAAACTCTGAACCCTAGAACCATGAACCTTTGAACCATGAACTGTGGAAAATTGGACATTTAACCCTCAAACCATGGGACCCTAGAACCTTGAATATGGAGCCTTAAACCTTAAACACTAAACCTTGGACCCTGAACTCTTAAACCATGAACCCTAAACCCTTTAACCTTGAACGGTGAACTCATGAATCGGGAACCCCTTGAACCGTAACCCTGAACTCTAAACCCCGATACTCTTGAGCCTTAAAACCCTTGAACCCTAAACCCTGACACCTTAACTTCTAAACCTTGAACCCTGAGCCTTTGAACCCTTAACCTTGGAACCCTAATCTATGAACCCTTAAATTTTAAAACCAAGTATCCTTGGAACCCTAAACCATTCAACCACAAACCGTAAACCCTAAACCTGTATCCCTGAACAATAACCCTTAATGTCACACCCAAGTTTTTCATGTACAATAACATTATGTGAATATAATATTTTATGGTTAAAGAATAAAATGTGCTAAGAAAAGATGAATATGGAGACTAAATTACACCTTAGAAGTAATGAATTTATGAATCAGAAACAATATTGGTATTTACCTAATTCTGATGTTTTAGGGTCTTAACATGAAGTTGATTTCTTTTAATAGAATTTAATAGATTAGTAGATGAAACTACAACAATAAGAAACTCTTCATTTAAAAATGTATAGGGAAAGTTATGAATCTTAGACCCCAAAGGTTGGAAAAAATACTGGGTTTGAATTTTGTAACAGAGCAATTTCTGTGTTACAATCATATCGTGCCTTAGAAGAGCATAACCTGCAAAGTGTTCTTCTACAAAGTTGTATTAGACGTCAAGATAAGAAGATTGATAGGTATATCAATTCTATTTGAATTATTTAGAGGAATTTATGTTTATTTGAAGTTGGTGAAGGAAAACCAAACTATAGAATTATGGATTTTCAGCGATGTTTGGCATTTTGTATATTTGCTTATGTTAAACTCATAATTTGAAGTTTTAATCTTCTACAAAGTTACACGAGACTCAATAATAGAATGATGAGTTTTTGAATTATTGAAATACGAGTTGTGAAACAAAAGTTATAATAATTTAAAAGGGGACACCCCTTGAAATTCTCAAGTTTTATTAAGGATTGACACCTTGAATGAGAGGTCGACATCTTATAGCTAAAATATTAACTTTTCAATGAATTTTTAGGAAAGTCAATCCATGATTAATTAAGGATGGACCAATAGGGAAGTGCCACATGAAAAGGACGGTGACACCTCATGCACGAAGAGGTGGTGAGCTTGGATGGTCACACCTCATGCTTGAACCACATGACTCTTCACCTTCCAAAGAGATAAAAAATTTTGGAGTCTTCAACTATTAGCCATCACCACCCTCAGATCTCTCTTGCAGATCTCTCTCCTCTCTAAAACCCTCTCCAAATTTGTGCGAGAAAAATTAGGGTTTGAAATCAAAGTATGAGTTTTTAGTGTTTAGTACAAGAATTTAGGTATTTAAGGGTTAGAAGTGCAAAAAGGAAGGAAGGCCACGAACATAACCTTGAGGTACAGAGTTTGTTATTCAGCAGCACCTAATTTTGTTCTAGGTTAGATTATAAGTGATGGAAATGGCGTTATATGGTTAAAAAAGCATGAAATTGTAAAGATAGTTTATGGGTACGCAAATTATAAGTCATGTTACCCAGTTTCTGGAATGCAAGTTTTACGAAATCTTTGAGTTAGAAATTGGTCATGATGTCTTCTAATGAAGTATAGCCAAAACTTTAAGGTTGAAATTGGTACTTTAAGTGTTATTATCAGAGTGTGTTTGATAAAGTTATCGATGCCACAAGTTTCTGGTGAAATAGGGTATTACGAGTTTGGCTTATATTATTTTATTTTATGATGTTAAGGTATATAAGCAAGCTAATTGGATCATTAAGTATTCAGAATACAAGGCTAAAGCTATGGAATCCAAGTGAGTAATCTGTGCATGTGTTTGGCCCCTTGTGGGACTACATCACAAATGATAGGACATAAGGAAGTTGTGTTCGATTACTTAGATATCCATTAAGTAAGAATGTATTAGGAGTTATTTGTTTTTATGATAATGTTATTAATAATATTCTGTTGGGGTGTATCGTATCGTACGCCAACCCAAGTGCTTTGGTTTTGATTGGTGTTTGATTGACATTGTTTGATATCTATGTATTATCATCAGTCAAGAGTTAAGTTAAGTCAAGTATACCAAGAATGTTTATTACGGTTGAATTGAGAGATGTTTGATGCATTATATTGCTTGTATTTAAATTAGGTTATCATGTCATGCATATGTATAAATCATGTCCATGCATCATGTTTTATGAAAGATACGACAATGTTTTCTCATGCATGTTTTTAGAATGTCACCCAAAGGATGATGAAGGTGGTATGGGACACATTCATCATCCAATGCATAAATATACGTAAAGTCAAGATCAAGTTATGGGAGAAGGTGGAATTGGCTACCTCATGGGGGGAATATGGTGCCTATTCACCTTCATACGATGTGACGCCCACACATGACAAGTTAAGTCAAGATAACGATAAAGAACAAAATGAATGTGCATGTTTTTCACGAACGTCATGCTCATGTTAGGCATATAGCCTCATTCGATTACTTACTGAGCTTTAGGCTCATAGCTTATGCTTTGTGATGAAAGTGATGAAGGTGAAGGTGAGGGACTTAGCCCTCCTTGTTTGATGTAACGATCATACCGTGGAGGAGGTGGATCAGGTGTGGGAAACTTGAATCGTTAAGTGCCGACCGGTGGGGACGAAGATGTACATTTGAAGTATTTTTTAGTGTTTACCTTTGAATAATGATGTGTTTAAAAGTTTAGTTTTGTTAAATGATGCTGTGTAAAGATGTTCATTATGTTTATTATACATTTTGATTAAACTATATATTATGCTTTGCAGTATTTTATTTGATGGATATTTTAAATAACAATGTCCTATTTTAAGTAAATGTCGGGTTTACTACGATTAAAGAAAGAAAAACTTTACCGTGATCATTTTTAAGTAAAGTTTTACGGGGTGTGACACTTAAACCCTAGAACCCTAAAAAACTTAAACCCTATAATCTTGGAATCATAAACCCTAAATCTAAGAACCCCAAACCCTTGAACCTTTGAACCCTAAGCCCTTAAAACCTGAACCTTGGAACCTTGAACCTCAAACTAAAGAACCATAGAATCCCGGAACAATTAACCTTGGAACCCCGAATCCCCTAAAAATCTTGAATCCTAAACCTTGAACACTTGACCCTAAACCCTAACCTTCGAACCTTAAAACCCTTGAACATAAAATTCAGTTACCTTTAACCCTAAGCCCAGGAGCTTGAGCCCTAGAACCCTTGAATCTTAAACTTGGGACACTAAACCAAGAACCCTGAAGCCTAGAATCCTGAACCTTGGAACCCTAAACCTTTATCCCTTAACCCTGGAACCCTAGAACCATGGACCTTAGACCCTAAACCCTTTAATCTAAACACAAGAACCCTAATTCTAAACCCCGACCCCTAGAATCCTAGAACCTTAAACCTTGAGCCTTGAATCTTGGAACCATGAACCTTGGAACCATGGAACCCTTAACCCTGACCCTAGAATTCTAAACCCTGGCCCTAGAATCATGGAATAATAAACCTTGAACACTTGAACCCTAAACCCTAAACCCTAGACCCTATAACCCTTGAATAACAAACCTTGAACCCTTGAACCCTAAACCATTAAACCCTAAACTCTAAATTTTGGACTATTGAACCCCATTATCCCTAAACTATAGAACACTCTGGACCTTAAAAACTTGAACCCTAGACTGTGGAACCTTGGAACCTTGAATCTTAAACCTAAAACCTCAGAACTCTAAACATTGAACGCTAGAATCCTGACCCTAGAACCTTGAACCCTGGAACCTTGAACCTTTCATGCCTAAACCGTGAACCTTGGAACCTTGGAACCTTGAACTTTATACCCTGAAACCCTAAACCCTAACCTTAAACTCGAAAACCCAATAATCCTAGATCTTGAAACCTAGGAACTGTTAAACCATAAAAATTGAATCCCAAATTCTAAACCCTAAAACTTGAAACCCTGAACCCTAAATCCTCAACCTTGGAACCTTAGAACGCTAGAACCTTGAAACCCTAAACTCTTAACACTAAACTGTGGAACCCTCAAACTTCAACTTTGGAACTGTAAAAATTGAAACCTTAAATCTTGGAACTCTGAACCCTAGAACCCTTAACCTTGGACCCTAGAACCATAGAACCCTCCAACCATAAAAACCTTGAACTATAAACCTTGAACCCTAAACCCTTGAACCTTGAACCCTTGAACCTTGAACCTTAGAACCCTTAACACTAAAACCAAAAACTTTGGATGCCTAAAACCTGAACCATAGAAACCTTGAACCATAAAACCTAACCCAAGAATCTTGAACTTTGAGCCCTGAATCTGAACTCTGAACCCATAATTTGGAACCCTAGAACCCTTAAACCATGAACTTTGAACCCTTAAACTCCAAACCTTCAACCTTGAACCCTTAACCTTAAACCTTGAACCTTGGATCCCTGAACTCTAAACTCTAGAACCTAGGAACCTTGAACCCTAGAATCCTGAAACCTGTGAACCTTGAACCATGAATAGTTAAACCTTAAATCCTACACCCTGAACCTTGGAACACTAAAATCTTGAACCGTAGAACCCTGAACATTCAACCTTAGAACACTGAACCTTTAAACACTAAACCTTGAAACCTGAACCTTGAACCCTTGAATATTGGAACCCTAATCGCTGATCCCTAGAACCATAAATACTAAACTCTAAACCATGAACCCTAGAACTTTGGAACCCATAACTCTTGAATCATTAATCTTTAGCCCTAGAACCCGGGAATCCTGAACCCTTGAACCCTGAATACAAGAATCCTGAACTCTTAACTTTGGAACCTAGAGCTCCTTTAACCGAGAACCCTAAACTTCAAACCATGAAACCGTTTAACCTTAGAACTCAGAACCCTGAACCCTAAAACCTTGAACCTTGGAATTGTGAACCATAGAACCTTTGAATATGGAGCCTTAAACCCTTAAACTTTCAAATTGAACTTTGGACAATAGAAACCTGAAACCCTTGAATATTGAGCCTCAAATCTTAACCCTTGAACCATGAACGCTAAACTTTGGACCCTAGAACTAGTTGAACCTTGAACTTGAAATTTGAAACATGAAACCCTTTAACCCTACAACGCTGAACTTGAACCGAGAACCCTGGGACCCTGAACTTGGAATCTGGATCTTTAAACCCAGAACCCTAGAACCATGGACTAAGAACCTTAGAAGCTTAGAACCATAAAGCCTAGTCTTAAAACCTTGGAACCCTAATCCCTAGACCCTTAAACCTAAAACCCTAGACAGTGGAACCCTAAACCCTAGAACCCTATAATTCTCAACTCTAAACCGTACAACCTTGAATCTTGAACAATAGAACCATTAAACAAGAAAGCATAACCCTAAACTTTGAAACCCTTGAACCCTAGAACCTTGAACCCTGAACCCTGCGACCATCAACCATGGACCCTGGAACCATATAACCCTTTAACAAAGAACCCTGAACCTTAAATCCCTGAACCCCATAACCTTAAAACCTTGAATACTAAAACTAGAACCCTTCAACCTTGGAACCCTAAAACCGTGGATTAGTGTAACCTCAAAACCTTAAACCCAAAAACCCTACCTGAAACCCTGAATCCTAGAAACCTAAGCCCTCAAATCCTAGAACCCTAAAACTCTTAAACCCTAAACCTCAAATCATGAATCCTTAACCTTGAACCCTAAACATAAACCCTCAACTCTAAAACCCCAGAACCATGAACCCTAAACTCTAAACCTTGAACCTTGAAAACTTGGAACCTTGTAACTTTGGAACCTTAAACTCTAAATTGTTTAACCTTAGAACCCTAAACCCTTGAACCCTGAACCTTGGAACCCTAAACCTTAAACCCTGAAACAAGAACACTGAACCCTAGAACCCTGAACCTTAAAACCTAGAAGAATAACCATAAATCTTCAAATAACTAAAGCTTAAACCTTGGACCATGGAACCCAATATCTTCAACCTTGAACAATTGAACCCTAAAACACTAAACCCTTTAACCTTGAACCCTAGCACCTTGAATCCTTAACTGTGGAAAACTGAACTTTAGAACACAAAACCCTGAACCTTGAATCTTGAGCCTCGAACCCTAAACGTTTAATCCTAAACCCTAGAAACCTGAACCCTAAACCCTCAAACCCTAAAACCTGAACCTTGAACCTTGATCCTTGAACACTGAACCTTGAACCCTAAACCATTAACACGAACCCTCAACCCTAAAACTCAAAACCATCAACCTTGAACCATGAATTCTAAACTCGAATCTTGAAAACCTGGAATCCTTCAACTCGAGAACTCAGAACTTTGAACCATAGAACTCTAAACCTTGGAACCCTAAATAGTGGAAAATATTACATTGAACCCTTGAAGCGTGGGACCCTAGAACCCAAAATATCGAGCCTTGAACATTGAACCCTTACACCTTAGACGGTAAACTTTGGACATAGAAGCCCTTGATACTAAACCCTAGAACCCTTGAACAATGAGCCTTAAAACCTTAAACCTCCTTTGAACCCTGAACCCTTAAACCTTAACACAAAGTTTTTTAACCTAGAACCCGTTAAACTGTTAACCTTGAAACCTTAGACCTTTAAACCTAAAACCATGAACCCTTATACCTTAAAAAATGAACCATGAACCCTCAACCTTTAGCCTTGAAAACCTTAACATTAGAATCGAGAACCCTAGATCTTAAAACCATGTATCCTTGGAACCCTTAACCTTAGACACAGATCCATCAACCTTGGAACCCTTGAAAAATAAACCACAAACCCTAAACTCTTATCCCTGAGCCATTAACCTCGAACCCTGAACTCTTAAACCCTAGATCCCTAGAACCCATTAACCTTGGAACCTTGAACCCTAAATCCATTAACCCTTAACCCTTGAACTTAAGAACCCTAAAACCTTGCAACCTGAACCTTGGAACCTTGAACCCTTGACCTTGGAACCATGGAACCATAAAACCCTTAAACTTGGAACCTTAACACTAGGACTCTAAACGTAAAATGATATGTTTCAAGATGGAATGTTGAACAAAATGACTATCGGTTGAGGAATAATCAAATAAAATGGGCCAAAAATAGGTATTATTGGGGAAGGTGGTTCTCGAGTTGCATATAGATTTTGAAACTAAGATTAAGAGCGATTGTTAGGAAATGAGAGCAGAGTTTAACCTCCAAAAATGGGGGTAACAGGTTGAGGGAATCGGGAAATGGGAGATAACTGGAGATGGAGAAGAGCTAATATTGATTACACACTTACCCTAAGACAACGGAGGAGTAGTTAAAGTTGTGTAGAACGACCTAGCTCACCCTAGCTTGGAAGAGAAGCAAAAACCTTAAAGGATGCTCTCAGATATCGCCGGATATTACTCATTGGAGAGCCAAGTCTTGGAGGTAGAAAACCGGCCAAGGAAGAAGATGCAAAGCACTCTTTATATTCAAAATAAAATGACTACAATGCTCGGTGATGAGAGGGTTTTAACCTCTCTCAAATTAGAGGGGGAAAACCTAATTGGATGGCATCCCAAGGCCATACCTGATTTGATGCATGCACAAAAATGAAGGGTGGAAACGACCACCCAACACTTACTAAGAGTGGTCCCCAAATTCGGTTCCCCCTCCAACCGTCTACCTTTGAGACACCCTCAAAATAAAAAACCCATGAAAAGAGAAAACTCACTCCAAATCTATGCCAAACCCATAGAAACCCACTCAAGACCCATGCCAAACCCATAAAATCCTAGATAATTATTTGTGCAAAATTAAAAAGCATAAAATAATACTAGAGAGAGAGTTCCAATCGGGTTTACGACATGCTCCATGGGCCCCGACCTATGCCCGACCTAGACCCGACTTGTACCAGGTTCCTCCTCCTCCCTTGCCTTGCCTTTGCACTTCCCTCTATGGTGTTCCAAGCTCATAGACGACTCGATCTCGGCTTCCATTTTAAAGGTTTCCCATATGAGGAGATGTTTGGGTTGCTCCATGTCCTTTTGGGTAGGTTCCTCCATAGTTATTCCACGCTCATCATTTCCAACCAAAAGAGAAAATTGATTAGAAAACTCCTTAGCTCGGGCTCGGGTGATGGCTCCTTTAGGTATGGCTCTATGCAAGGCATCTCATGGCATGTCACAAAACCTTTAAACACAAAAACTTAGAACCCTAAACCTCGAACCTTGGAACCCTCAAATCAAAAAACCATTTACCCTGTAACCATGAGCCCTAAACCCTAAAACCCTTCAATCCTAAACTTAGAATTTTGAACCCTAAAACCAAGAACCCAGAAATCCGAACCATGGAACCCTGAAATCCCAAACCATGGATCCCTAAAATTCTGAACCATGGAACCTTAAATCAAAAAACCTAAACCAAGAACCTTTAACCCTAGAATCTTAAACCTTGGAACCCTTAACCCTGAAACCTTGGACCCTAGAACTCTAGAACCCTGGAACCCTTAACTTGGACCGTGGACATTGAACCCTAAACCCTTTAATCCTAAATCTTGGATCCCTAAACCTTAAACCTTGAACCCTATGTTAGCTTTAAAAGTGTGTTTAAAGCAATCAATTTTTTTTGTTGATAACTATGCAAAATGAGTGTGAAAGATAAAATTAAACACCTTACAATGCTTAAATTAGACTTATCCATTCATGTGAAATACCCTCTTTAAAAGGTACGATTAAAGTCTAACGATTTGGTTAAGTGATGCAGAAATTTCAAATATATATGCAGTTTATGTCGACCCATAGTGTGTTTGTGTCGACCCTTAGGAAAATCCAGAAGATCAGCATTCTAAGTTTGTGTCGACCAATAGATTTTGTGTCGCCCTTGTACAATCAAGAAACTTAGCGTTCTTAGGTTGTGTCGACCCATAGATTTTATGTCGACCCTTGTTCAATCCAGAAGCTAAGCCTTTCAGTGATTGTGTCGACCCTTAGAGTGTTTGTGTCGACCCCAGTTCAAAAAAGAGGCGAGTCATTCCTTGTGTCGACCCACCTATAAATCTTGTGTCGACCCAAAAAGGCAGTACAACGTGCAAATGTGTCGACCCATCCAAACTGTCTGTGTCTACCCCAGATATAACATTGAGTCGACCCTACTCAAATCCGTGTGTTTCCTGCATTTTACATGCGGACTAACGTTCAAGCCAACAACATTTGTGTCGACCGAACAAATATTTTGTCGACCCCAACAATTTCCAGAGAAGATTTTTTGTCGACCCCAACAACATTGTGTCGACCCAAATCGGCAGATCAGGACCAACGGTCAGAATTTTCTCAACGGCTATATTTTTAATGTGTCTACTGGCTACTGCTTGTGTCGACCCCAACAGGATTTGTGTCGACCCAACTGGACAGAATTTGCAGCAATCTATAAATAGATGAAGCGAACACATTTGAAGTAACGATTTTTCAAGAGAGAAAACTACGCTGAAGTGCTGCCAATTTTATTTCTCAAACTTTTACTCTCTCAAATCGTAGTACCTAAACTTGTATATCATTCTTGAGATTGAGTAAGTCGGTTTATTAAAAACCACACAAATTGTAATTTGTTCTTAGAATGATTATTGTAAAAGGGGTGACGCTCCTTCAAGAAAAGAGTCAAAAGGTTTTGTTGACACCCGTACGTCAATCGGAGTGAAGCTCAAGGTTTGAGCGAGAAAGATCTTCAAGGAGGTACCTTGAAGCGCGGACATAGGCAAGGTTGGCCGAACCACGTTACCAAACCGGTGTCAATTTCTTACTCTAAACTCTCACTTATTTGTTTAAGAATTCCACACTAGAGTTAGAAAATAACTAAATGATTCGCACGAATTTAACTTAGTAAACAAAAAAGTTTAGTTAACTTAATTCACCCCCCCCCCCCCAATTGAAGTTAATCTCGATCCTTCAATTGGTATCAAAGCAGGTATTTAAGTTGATTAACCTATATCTACTATTGTTTTTGGGTAAATTGAACTATGTCTTTTAATATGAACAACTCACGCACAAAGGGTCAATCTATTACTAGACCCCCACTATTTGATGGAAACAACTATGTATATTGGAAAACTAGGATGAGAATATTTGTCCAAGCTATGGACTATAGCGTATGGAAAATAATTAAAAATTGTCCATACATGCCAATCAAAACTGAGAATGGCATTAATATACCCAAACCGAGTAATGAATATGATGATAATGACTTAACAAAATTAAGTCTAAATGTCTAAACGCGAAAGCAATGAACACCTTGTATTGTGCCTTAAATTGTGATGAATTCAATAGAGTACAAGGTTATGACAATGCTCGAGAAATTTGGTGATTACTCGAGGTAACCCACGAAGAGACTAACCAAGTAAAAGAAAACAAATTAAGTATGCTTGTTCATGAATATGAATTATTTTCTATGCAAAATGATGAATTGGTTAGTTCCATGTTTACAAGCTTTACTAACATTACTAATGGTTTAAAAGTGCTTGGTAAAGTTTATACAGACGAAGAATGTGTTAGGAAAATTCTTTGAGTCCTTCCAAGAGCATGGCAACCAAAGGTAACCGCCATCCAAGTGGTTAAAGACCTCAAGATTCTAAAATTTGAGGAACTCATCGGATCTCTAATGACTCGTGAGATCACGATGAAAGCAAATGAAAAGGATGCAATTAAGGAGAAGGAACCAACTAAGAAAAGGGACATCGCTCTCAAGGCTTCATCTAGCAAGCAAGAGAAAATGAAAACGAGAGTGAAGAGGATGATGAAGTTGTCACCTTCATTACAAGGAAATTCAAGAGGTTTCTTCAAAGAAAAAAGGATGAATGGAAAGGAGTTCTCAAGAAAGGAAAAGCACCCTAAGGAAGAAGAAAAAGAAGTCAAATGCTATGAGTGCGGGAAATCGGGACACTACAAGTCTGAGTGTCCAAGAATCAAGAAGTATCCCAAGGCTTACAAGAAGAAAGCCATGAAAGTGACTTGGAATGACAGTGATTCATCAAGCTCCTCATCTGAAGACGAGGAGGATAAGGTACTTGACTCCTTTAGTGATTTAGAAAATTCAAATGAGATTGATGACCTTTTTTATGCTTTCAATGACTTATTTAATGATTTCAATATCTTGAAATCTAAGTATAAGGAATTAAAAAAAAACATGTTGTACTAGTTAAGACGCATGATAGTTGTAAAACCGTTGTGCATGATGAGTTGGAAACTCTAAAGAAAAAGAACCTTTACTTGAATGATATAGTTCTCAAGTTCACTAACGGTAGTAGAACTTGAACATGCTTTTAGGAAGTCAAAGAGTGACATTTAAAAAGGCTAGCATAGGTTATGAATCAGATACTAAGAAAAAGAACTATAAGAACTTCTTTGTGAAACCTAGTGTTTGCAATAAATGCAGTAGAATAGGACATCAAGCTTTTACTTGTCCTGTGAACTCAAAACTTAGAAAAACAAAGATTGTTGAGAAATGATGTAATAACCCTTGTATATTCTAAGAATTATGATTTTAAAATGAAAGTGTTTAAGATTTCTCTTTATGAATGTTGGTTACGATTATGAATAATTAGAATAAGAATACTTTGTCTGGGGTGTATCACACCGTGCACCGTCCCAAGTGTTTGGGTTTGATTGGTGTTTGTTTAATTGTTACTAGGTTTAAGTAAGGTAATGAAGTAAGTTGGGTTAAATATACTAAAGGACTATCTTCATGTAGGTTTCGGTCGACCCCAGGGACGAGGGGTCGACACAATGAACACTTTCGGTCGACCCCAGGATTTAGGAGGGGTCGACACAAGTGTGTATTTTAGGTCGACCACAGAAATTTGGAGGGGTCGACACAAAGTAACCTTTCGGTTGACCCCGGGATTTAGAGGGGTCGACACAACAGTGTATTTTAGGTCAACCCCAGGAATTTGGAGGGGTCGACACAAATTATATATTTCGGTCGAGCCCAAGATTGAAAGAGGGGTCGACACAAAACAGTCCCTTAGTATAGTTTTGGTCGACCCCATGATTGAAGAGGGGTTGACACAATATATAGTTTTGGTCGACCCCAAGACTTAGAAAGGGTCGACACAAGTTGCTCTCTGGGAACACTTTCGGTCGACACAATAGTCTAGCGGTCGACATAAGTCTGTTTCGGGAATAGATTGGGTCAAATTCTGCTGGATTGAGTTGAAAAGTCAACCAAAACGTGGAGAATTCTGATGGATGCACGTGAGAGAAACCTTGATGTTGTTTAATTAAGAAAGTATAAGGCATGTTCAACCAAAACATGTTTTCATTGGTGGACTTGAAGGAAATATTGCTTATGGTTAATAAAGAACATAAAAGGCATGAGCTGCCATATCTTTCTCCCAGCCACGAACCCTCTTCCATTTTCTCCCATCTTGTTGCTCTAAGCTCAAAGGAGAGTGAGATTTTTCAAAGAAGAGAGGTGTTGAGAAAGAAAAGGGTGAGTTTAGGCGTCCTCGAGTGAGTGAGTGAGTTATTTCAAGAGAGGAAGTAGAAAATCACAAGTAAATTCGTGACGGCTCAAGTTCAAGGTATTATTCTATCCTCTAAGTTTCTTTTAAGTTTAGTAAGGATAATATGATGATATTGGTTGGATTGATGGATAAAAATGAAGCATTTCAAGTAGAATGTTAGAAAATCAGTTGATTGTATGCAATGTTAGAGTTTTTGAGATTCAGTCAGGTTTAACACGAATTAGAGTTTATAACCTTCATAAGAGTTAAAGTAAACTCTTACAGTGATTTATAGCCATTAAAATTACTCGATTCGGAGCTATGTAGAAAAAGTTATGGACGTTGCAAGTCAGTGTACGGAAACTGGAAGGAGTTTGGGTCGACTCCTTGTAGTTTGGGTTGACCGATAAGAACACACAGTCTCTGTTCTGTCGACATGGGTTGACCCCTGAAATTTTATGTCGACCCAATCACTGTTTAAACAGTGAACGCCCTCTGTTTTGTCCAATTAAGTCAACATGCGTAGTTTTCTGAAAATGGTGTCTTCTAAGAACTTATAGTAGACTCTTTAAGGAATAATTTGACAACTGTAGCATCACAAATGAATCATTATCGAAGAAGTTATGGTTGTTTGAAGTTGATGAATTTTGTTACTGGCGTTTTAGGTTTTCAAGTGCAGCAACATATTGATCAAGTTTTTCAATAAAGCTAAGGACCTAAGGTAACTTAATGTTGCATGTGATTGGCCCTAAGGGGACTACATTACAAAGATTAGGATTTATGATTTTGAAATATGCTGGATTGTTTTTGGGGTGTATTGCACAATACACCGACCTCAATTTATTTGAGGATATGTTTGTGTGCCTTGTTTGATGATTGATTGATTATTGGTGTTAGAATAAAGATGCATGTTTAGAATGCTTGCAATGTTTGAATTGTACATTTTATTGTATGTTTACATGTTCATGCATTTTAATTGTTCATGCATCATGGTTTTA
>QAOC01045420.1:4919-16609 GCA_003255005.1 Begonia fuchsioides
GGTTGCTTCTTCAAGAGTGGCTTATTCAAGTAACTTCTTTAGCTAAGTCCCAATGTAGTACATGCTTAGGAAGCTCCATGTCCATAATTGAAGGGTTCGTCTCCATATTATGCTCCATATACTTTGCTGCATAATCTCCATATTATACTCCATATACTTTGCGGCATAATGAACAAGTTTGTTAACTAAAAGTCTTGGCTCTTGACCGTGTAATCGCACCTTCAGGCACATCATCCTCCCCAGGTGTTTGATGATTTGTCCTCAAATCCAAAAGGTTGGTCTCCTCCAAATCTTTGTCATCATACTCCTCATAAGGTGATAGATCTTGCACATTGAAAGTTGCTGAAACGCCATACTCACCAGGCAACTCAATCTTATAAGCATTATTATTAATCCGTTCCAAAACCTTGAATGGACCATCGGCTCTTGGAAGCAACTTAGACCTTCGTTGATTAGGGAATCTTTCCTTGCGTAGATGTAACCAAATTAAATCTCCTTCCTTAAAAATAATCTCCTTGCAGCCTTTGTTTGCTTGTCGTGCATATGACTCATTCTTCTTCTCGATTTTTCTTCTTACTTCTTGGTGCAAGGCTCTCACTTGTTCAGCCTTCTTTGCTCCATCAAAATTTACAACTTGTTTGATAGGAATTGGAATTAAATTTAGTGGAGTTAAAGGGTTGAAACCATATACTACCTCAAATGGGGTCTGTTGTGTAGATCCATGCACACTTCGGTTGTATGCAAATTCAACATAGAGTAATAGCAAGTCACAATCCGTAAGCCTTTTGCCAATTACACTTCTTAGTAATGCTCCCAAAGATCGATTGACCACTTTGGTTTGGCCATCAGTTTGAGGATGAAATGAGGTACTAAATAAGAGCCTAGTACTAATCTTTCCCCACAATGTCTTCCAAAAATGACTCAGAAACTTCGTGTCGCGATCCGAGACAATTGATTTAGGAATGCCGTGCAATCTCACCACTTCTTTGAAAATAAGATCGGCAACATGAGAAGAATCATCTGTTTTAGAGCAAGGAATAAAATGAACCATCTTGGAGAATCAGTCAACTACTACTAGAATTGAATCTTTTCACCTAGTTGTTCTTGGTACGCCTAGTACGAAGTCCATAGAGATTTCTTCCCAAGGATGATTTGGAACTGGCAATGGCATGTAAAGACCCTGAGGGAGAGCCTTACTTTTGGCCTTCTTACATATGATGCACGTCGCTACCACCTTGTGCACATCTTTAGCCATTCTCGGCCAAAAGAAATGCTCTTTTAGTATTTCCATGGTCTTTTTCTCTCCAAAATGACAAGCCAAACCTCCACAATGAGCTTCCCTCACTAATGATTCTCGATTGTTTCCCCGAGGTATGCACAACTTTCCAAATCAAAAAAGAAACCCATCTTGTAAGTAAAATCCATTTTCGGCCTTTCCCTTGCGTTTCTCCCAGTGAAGTCCAAAGTCCAAATCATCTTTATAGGCATCTTTTATCCAATCAAATCCAAGAAATCTCGATTTAAGTTCAATAAGTAAGGTGTACCTTCTAGATAATGCGTCGGCCACCACATTCACTTCTCATTTCTTGTATTTAATCACATAAGGATACCTCTCCAAGTATTCTACCCATTTGGCATGTCTCCGATTAAGGTTACCTTGACTCTTAATATGCTTCAAGGCTTGATGATCGATATGAATTATGAACACTTTTGGTAAAAGGTAATGTTGCCACACTTCCAATGCTCTCATCACTGCATAGAATTCTTTGTCATATGTCGAATAATTAAGAGTGGCTCCTTTTAGTTTCTCGCTAAAGTAAGCAATTGGTTTTCCCTCTTGTATATGGAGGGCTTCAATGCCTATTCCGGATGCATCACATTCAACCTCAAAAACTTTGTTGAAAAGGTAATGCCAATAACGGGACATTGCACAATAAATTTTTAATGGATTCAAACGCTTCCTGACAAGATCGACTCCACACAAATTCTCTTCCTTTTTTAGTGCAATCAGTTAGTTGAGCCATAATTGCACTAAATTTTTTGATGAAACGTCGATAGAAAGAAGCAAGGCCATGAAAACTCCTTACCTCCGATATGCTTTTAGGCTTGGGCCATTCCTTGATGGCTTGTACCTTTGCTTCATCCACGGCCAATCCATTCTTAGAAATAATAAAACCAAGGAAGTGTACCTCATTTTGCAAGAATGTGCATTTCTTAAGATGTCCATAAAGTTTTGCTGCCCTTAAAGTAGTAAACAAGGCACGAAGATGTTCTAAGTGTGACTCCAAGTTCAAGCTATATACCAAGATGTCATCAAAATATACCACAATGAACTTACCCAAGTAGTCTTTAAGCACATAATGCATGAGGCGCATAAATGTGCTAGGCACATTAGATAAACCGAATGGCATTACCATCCACTCGTATAGTCCATAGTTGGTTTTAAATGCCGTCTTCCATTCATCGCCTTCTCTCATGCGGATTTGGTGATATCCGCTCTTTAAATCAACCTTCGAAAATAGTGTGGCTCCACTTAGCTCATCAAGCATGTCTTCAACTCTTGGAATTGGAAATCGGTACTTGATGGTTATTTGGTTGATGGCCCGGCTATCTATGCACATCCTCATAGATCCATCTTTCTTTGGGACAAGTAGGGAAGGAACTGCACATGGACTCAAACTTTCTCGAATGTATCCTTTATCCAAAAGATTGCGCACTTGTTTGTGCAATTCCTTGACCTCTTCAGAATTCATCCGATAAGTGGGTCGATTAGGTAGTATAGCCCCTAGTTGGAGATCAATACCATGCTCAATTCCTCTAAGTGGAGGTAAACCATGGGGCATCTCTTTCGGAAAAACATAATTAAACTCACTAAGAAGTGTCAGCGCCTCTTCTGGTATATCCTTATCTTCCACCATGTGATCATTGAACCTAATAAGCACAAATGGACTACCTACCTTCAAAGAAGTTTTAAGTTGTCTCTTTGATAGAAATAATGTCGCCTTAGTTTTTAAGGACCTCATAGCTTCGTTGTCTTTCACAATTTGCTCGGGTTGAAGTGGTGCCAATTTTACCAAACAGTCATTCTCCATAAAAAAATAGTAGTTAGTGAAACCATCATGCATGGCCTAATAAAAGATGGCTAGTATTCATAGGCACAATATGACACAACACCAAGTCTTTATACCCACCAATAGAAAAATCAATGGTTGCTTGAGTGGTTACCTTCAAATCGCTTTTATCATTCAACCAATTCAGGCGATAAGGCATAGGATGCACGGTAGTTGGAAGTCCAAGTTTCTCCACTAAATTGGTAGAAGCCACGTTGGTGCAGCTTCCTCCATCAATTATAAGGGAGCAAATTTTGCCCTTAATCAAGCAACGGGAATAGAAAATGTTTTCTCTTTGTTGATTCTTACCTCCAAAATGAGAGGACAAGGTCCTTCGAATTATCATTAGCAAAGGCCCTTCGTGGGCATGAAAAACGTCCTCTTGAATGACCTCATCCTTGATTTGTTGATCTGGATCTTCATCATCGCTAATGATTTCTCCTGATTCCTCTTGTACAAGCATAACTCTCTTGTTAGAACATTGATTAGCAATATGTCCCAACCCTAAACGCTTAAAACATTTTACCTCCCGTGATCTTTGTTTAGGATCGAGATTTGGGTTCTTTTCACCTGTTGCTTTGTTTGGCCAACTTTTGGAAGGTAAGTTCCTGTCTTCTATCTTCAATGATGGCTTAGTAGTTTGAATTGTTTTTTGTGTAAATCGAGAGTTAACTCCTTTGCTTTTCCTCTTAATTTGGCGCTCCACTTTGAGTGCTAATTGTACACGTCATCCATGGACTCATAAGTATACAACTCCACTGTATCTCAGATCTCTTGATGTAGGCCTCGAATAAACCGTGCCATCATTTGTTCCTCTGGTTCTTCAAGTCCACACCAAATACGAAGCTATCAAATTCGGTTACATAATCTTCTACGGATAGTTGATTTTGCCGCAAACCTTGCAAGAGCAGAAAAAGCTCTTGTTTATAGTGCTTCGGTACAAATCATTTTTCCATAATATTGCGTAGTTCTCGCCAACTAAGCGCATCGCCTAAGTTGTCACGTCTTCGTTGTACTTTCAAACTTTCCCACCAAAGGCTTGGATACCCTTCGAATTGCATTGTAACAAGTTGGATCTTAGCATGGTCAGAGTATTGATAGCAGTCAAAAATTAGTTCCACTTTATCCAGCCAATCTAAAAAGAAATCACCATTGCATACACCATTGAAAGAAGGCATGTTCACCTTGAAATTTCGTAATTCATTGTTATAGTTGTGCCTAGTTTGGCCAAACTCATGAGAATTACCCTCTGAGTCATAATCTCAATCAGTTTCGAGGGAATGATTACCATAATGTTCACCTCAGCCCTTTAGACCCCCACGGCCTCTCCTTGGTGGTGCTGGAGAATTTCTTTTTAACGATGAAGTTACGGTTGCTTTAGTATTAGCAAGCCTATCCTCCAAGAGAAGTTGATGAATTGTGTTGAACTTTTGATTCAATTCATCAATCTGCGCTTGGAAAGAAGGTTCACTATCTTGAGGGATCGACGGTAATGGAACTTGTGCACTTGTTATTGGAACACTTGCTTCCTTATTTTGATTTGTGGCTGCACTTCTCGTCATCATTGTAACTATCATACAAGGATACAACAGGGCTCTGATACCAAATGACACACCTTGACTTCGTGAAAGCCAAAGAATGTGCGCGGAAAAATTGAAATATCACTCGGTCTTGTTGACTGAGTGATTTGTGTTACTTTGGGCACGAAATTAAGGATGGAAATTATGAATAAAATGTAGATGAAGATGAAAATACGAAATGAAATAACAATTCTTGGATATGACTCACCAAGATTTGTTGCAAGAACACAAATGATGAATACCCTCGGATATGATTCACCGATCGGAATAAACAATCAACGGTTGATGCACTTGACTGATTGAATAATCTGTGAAAATCACAATCAACAATAATCACTCAATATCTATTACAGATTGCAATGCCTTCTATAGAAAGACTCCTAAAGGCATTAATTTGTGACTCTAAAGGTAAGATACAACCTTTGAATAGAGACAACTCTTCAAAGTTACAACTCTGTAAATAGATATAAAAGAAAGACACAACCTTTGAAGAGACACAACTCTTCAAAGATACAACTCTTATAGGGTTACAATGTTTCAAAAGTCACCAAAGTGATATCTTTTGAAAACATTGCAATCTTATTATGACTCCAGCAAATGAAACATTACATAATATTAATATAACATGCTTATTAAAGACATATCTATATTATTCAACTTCTGCGGTTGCTTCTTCAAGAGTGGCTTATTCAATTAACTTCTTTAGCTAAGTCCCAATGTAGTACATGCTTAGGAAGCTCCATGTCCATAATTGAAGGGTTCGTCTCCATATACTTTGCTGGATAATGAACAAGTTTGTTAGCGTCTTGGCTCTTGACCGTGTAATCGCACCTTCACGCACATCAAGAGGACTGAACTGGAGAATTCGGACGCACTACCTCTGGCTCTTCATAATCTTCTTCCTCCTCAAAGTACTCCTCCCAAGCGTCAATTTGTCTTTTAACACCATCAACTTTCCTGTGGAGAGACTCAACAGAGGATGCAAGGTTGGAGATAAGACCAGTGAGCATATCAAAGCGCTGCTCTATCAAGGTGGAAGAACGATGCTGTCCGCGAGTAGTCAGATGCTCAGGAGGAATGTGAATCTCATCGGCAGTCAAAGGAGGATCACACGAAGTAGAATAGGTAGTATGTCGGGGAGGCAAGGTTTTCTTGTAGTGCCAAACCCCATCATCATCTTGGGCTAAGCCCATACATGCAAGAGTGGAGTCGGAATAGATATCAAGGTTCCTAACCTTGATAAAAGACGTGGGGAATGGAAACTCGGCACCTTGATTTGAGAAAATGTCCATCAGCAGGAGATTGAAGGGTAAAGACTTGGATGCCACATCCAAAACATCCATCATACGCCTCATGATTATGAAACAACGATTGAAGCGACGCCGGTGAAAGAACATGTAGAGGACGTAGAGCTCCATGTGACTAATGTGATCTCGATGCCCGTCCTTAGGAAAAAGGTTATAGGAGGTGATATGGTGAACTAGTCATGCCTTGATGTTGAGGTCACTTGCTTTCGGTTTGTAAGGCACATTTTCGGGATCTCTAGCAACCAATCTCAAAAAATTATTTTAATCTGAGCACCGAACCAAGGAGGGCTCCTTCCCTTGCTCATAGTATTGATCGGTGAGCTCGTTAATTTGACAATTTAGCAAGGAATTCAAAAATGAAACGATGATCTTTATTTGTTGGCCATACACAAAACTCTTTAAGGTAAAAGGATGTAGAGTTGAATGCAAATTGGCATAAATTAACCAAATTGCCTCTTCATTATACCGTTTCCTATGGCTAAAAATTGTTGTCAATCCCAAATAGTTGGTATTTTTGGAAATATCAATGCCCGTAATACAATAGGATGGAAAAACCTACTCAAGATAAGTGGTTTGGATTGAAAGTATTGGGAGTACCTATCTTAAGCCGTCTCATTGCGAAAAAGATCTTTGTCAATTTTCGGAGGAGGAGGAGGGTTATCGGACAGTGACTTAGCCGTTCACTTCCTCTTAGTTGGAGGTTGAGAAGTGGAAGCAATAGGAAGTGGAGAAGAGAGAAATCGAGAGGAGTGAGTGCCGGACAATGACCGTGGTTGTAGGAGCATTTTTCGCATGAGAGAGAAGAGTAGAAGACTGAAAATGTTTGCGAAAAGGGTTTTTAAACAACGATTAAAATGGATATCGGTCGACCGATCGTGGATGATGTCGACCGACCTAAAGCAAATTTGAAGAACCGATCGACATACACGCTATTATGTCGACCGCTATCACAGCAGAAAGAAAAATGATGCATCTAAGCACCATCAAATCAAATTATCCCCAATGGAACTCTAATTCCACTAAAGGTCTTCTCATCTAGAGGCTTAGTAAATATGTCCGCCAAATTGATCGCAAAAGTTGACAAATTCCAAGACAACATCCCCTTTTTGGACGTGATCTTTGATAAAATGATATCTAATTTCTATATGCTTAGTTCTAGAATGGAAGATAAGATTTTTGGTGATGTTTATTGCACTAGTGTTGTCACACCTTATTCGGCGGTTGAGAGTGCCACAGAGTTTTGTTTCTTAGAAAACCATGATACTAAAGATTCTCCTAAGAATTGACATGTGCCACTAGTACTTTTCTTATCCACAAGGCTCTCGGCATAATCTGAATCCGTATATTTAATTAAATCAAAGGAAGTACCCTTGGGATACCATAATCCTAAATCAAGTGTTCCACTTAAGTATTTGAATTATTTTAACGGCATTCAAGTGAGATTCTTTAGGAAAGGCTTGGCATCTAGCACAAAGGCAAATACTAAAGAGAATGTCGAGTCTACTAGCGGTTAGATATAACAATGAACCAATCATACCACAAAATCTCTTAATATCCACATTTTTCCACCTTCATCCTTATCCAATTTTGTTGTGGTACTCATTGGTGTCCTAGAAGATTTGCAAGAGTCCATACCGAATCTCTTGAGCAATTCCTTGATATATTTCTCTTGGCGAATGAAAGTTCCATCTAAGGATTGTCTAATTTGAGGTCCTAAGAAGAATTTATACTTCCTCATCATGCTCATTTCAAATTCATCTTGCATGAGAGAAGCAAAGCTTTCACAAAGTTTTTTGTTGGAAGCTCCAAAGATAATATCGTCCAGATAAATTTGGACAAGGAGCAAGTCATCACCAACATGATTAGTGAAGAGAGTTGAATCATTTTTTCTCATTTTGAACTCTCTATCCTAGAGAAAGTTCTTTAACCTATCGTACCAAGCACGAGGAGCTTGCTTAAGACCATAGAGAGCTTTATGAAGTTTATAAACATGGTCTAACTTATCAATGACTTCAAAACCTATAGGTTGTTCTACATAGACTTCTTCCATAATATATCTATTTAGGAAGGCACTTTTAACGTCCATTTGAAATAAAGTGAATTTTTTTTTGCAGGCATAGGCAAGAAGCATGCGAATCGACTCCATTCGGGCTACCAGTGCAAAAGCCTCAAAATCTATACCTTCTTCTTGATTATAATCCTTTGCTACTAACCTTGCCTTGTTTCTAATGACAACACCATGTTCGTCTAACTTATTCTTGAATACCCATTTAGTTCCAATGATGGTGCGATCATTAGGTCTAGGATTTCACATACTTGGTTTCTCTCAAACTGATTAAGTTCCTCTTGCACGGCCATTATCTAATTTTTCATCTGTTATGCCTCATCAAATTTCTTAGGATCTACTTGAGAGATGAATGCTACATTAGCACATAGATTCTTAAGGGAGGCTCTAGTTTTAACACCTAATGAGGGATCACCTACCACATCTTCTAATGGATGACTTTTTAAATATTTCCACTCTCTAGGAAGATCTCTATTGGAATAGCTACTTGGTTCCAGTTCTAGAGAGTTTGTAGGATTTTCAGAGGGAGAAACTTTAAGTGAGTCTATCTCATTTTCTTCTAGAGTTAAAGAATCTAGATCTTTTATGAGCTCATCACTTTTGTCCATATTACTTAATGAGGAAGCTGATTCATCAATAGTGACATGCATTGATTTTTCAACTACTAGAGTTTTCTTGTTGAACACCCTATAAGCTTTGCTCGATAATGAATATCCTAGAAGAATTCCAAAGTCGGTTTTTGAGTCAAAATTTCCTACATCGTCCTTGGTATTTAGAATATAGTGTTTGCATCCAAAGAGCCTCAAGTATTTGACACTTGGAGTTTTGCCCGACCAAAGCTCATAAGGGATCTTTTCTAAGATTGGGCGAATTGATACTCGGTTAATTATATAACCTGCCGTGGCGACGGCTTCCGCCCAAAAATACTTAGGAAGAGCATTTTCATTAAGCATGGTTCTAGCAAGTTCTTGCAAAGACGTATTCTTCCTCTCAACAACTCCATTTTGTTGAGGAGTCCTAGGAGAGGAGAAGTTGTGATTCATACCATTCTTAAGACATAAAAGTTCAAATCTCTTATTTTCAAATTCTCCTCCATGATCACTACCAATAGCTACAATTGAGAGATCTTTTTCATTTTGAACTATCTTCCTAAAGGATGAGAAAGTCTCAAATGTCTCATCCTTAGATCTAAGAAAGAATACCCAAGTGAATCTTGAGAAATCATCAACAATCACAAAGGCATAGTGTTTACCACCTAGGCTTGCTACTTCGGAAGGACCGAAGAGATCCATGTGAAGGAGTTGAAGAGGTTTAGAAGAAGACACAACATGTTTTGAGGCAAATGAACTCTTTGTTTGCTTCCCCATTTGACATGCATCACAAGATTTATCCTTCTTATAGGATATTTTTGGAAGGCCCCTAACTAGATTTTTCTTTGAGATCCTTGCTAAGGTATCCATACTAACATGGCCTAATCTCCTATGCCATGACCAACTATCAATAGAGGAATTCGCACTAACTAATTTTTCATCAAAACATGCAACATTATCCATATCAATTGTATAAACATTTTAGGTTCTATAGCCTATGAATAAAATTTTACCAAAAAAAACTATCCTCAATCATGCATGTTTTACATTAAAAAATTACTCTATATCTTTTATCACATAGTTGACTAATACTTAGAAGATTATGTTTTAAGCCGCCAAAATCCCTAATTCGCAAAGCCCTATGCCCAAAGCCCTAAAACATAATCCATAAGAAAAAAATCTGGAGCCCAAAGCACTTAGCCCAATGCTTAAAGTCCTAAGACTTAAAACCTTATCCAAAAACCCTAAGCCCTTAGCCCATAGCCCATAGACCTAAAACCTTATCCAAAACTCTAACCCAAAACTATAGACCTTTAGCCCAAAGCCTTAGGCTTTAAGCCCTAAGCCCTAATACCAAAGCCCAACTAACATGCCACAGATTGGCATCCCGAGCAGAATACAATCCGAGCCCTAGCTCGGAAATTTTCTAATTTGTGTGTAAATTTTGCAAGAAAAATACTTAAAGATTTCCGCATTTTTAAGCCAACTTTGTAAGATCAAGAAAGGCAAAAATATGTTATAACTTGACTTGGAGAAGAGGCGGAACTTCAACCAAAACCCGAGGACTCTAGACCCAAACCGGCATTTGATCCCGGTTGAAGATGCTCGATGCATGAGAACTCGAGAGGGTTTCCCGGCTCAGATGACCCCCCGAAGCTATTTGGCTTTTTTGATGATCTGGGCGGCCTTAAATCAAAATAACTTCTTCTGAGGAAAGATAAAAAACTTCTCAATCTTTCCAACAAAAGGTAGAACGTTAAAATTGGATGCTGTTTTCTTAGCCAACACAGAGAGGGCAGGACAACCTACCCGGGAAACAATCTTATTAGGTTTTTTTTTATTTTAATGCGTTTTTGCATGGATTTGCATGAGAAATTATAGGGTTATCTAATTATTATTTGGGAGGGCATTTTGGACATTTTCTAGGAGCTTAATGAGATGGAGGAGGAGCGTCCCATGAAGGCTCCTCATTTGTCCATCTTTGATGCCATGGATTGTGCTTCTTGGAGATGTTTTGGGCCGTCCGATGAAGAAAGTGATGTTGCTTAGTTTTCCTATTTAATCTTACCTATGCTGAATGTAATTCTCAGATTTGAATTTTAGAAGATTTTTCTCTTTTTATATTGGAATCTCCCCCTTTGACGTTTTCTCTCCAAACACTCGGCCTCCGGAATCCCAAATCCGCCACCAAGAGACAACAGGAGTTGATTGTCTTTCCGAGCTAAGACGATCTATCCTTACCACATTTCTCTAGCCATCTTCATGGTCTAAGGGTGAGAGTGTGGATCATTAGCTCAAGCATTCAATTTTACGTTAAAGGAACCACATTTTACTGCAAAATTCCCGTATCCAACCATTCTGCATCCGTCTTCCACTCGCCTCCACAACTCCCAAACCATCCGTGAGAATTTTTCCAAATTTTGAGGTGTTTTTCTAACTTATTCATTTAGAAAACCTTCAAATTTCAGCTCCAAACTCATCCCCATTTACAAGTTAAGATCATTTCAAATTCATCATCGTTTTCCTGGTCTGCTGATAAAACCCTAAATTATCCCCTTAACCCTTTTCACCATCGTCAGCATATCTTTAAATCCGTGCGTGAGAATCCCGTAATTTTTGGAGACCATATTCTACCTTCATTCCTTAAGATTTCTATCAAATCTCACCCCCGTTTGTGAGATCTAAGCGTTCAAAATCTCTCCCGAAATCTTTTTATTCTCGGGTAAAAAAAAACCTAACTTTCATCTGATCCAAATCATTCCCTTTATTTTCATTCCAATTTCGTGTCACCAACATCCTAAGATCAAAGCATCAAGCCATAAGTAGTAAGCTCAAAGCCCTAAGCCCTTATTCGGAAGCCCTAAGCCTAAAGCCTAAGCCCAAGGCCATAACTCTTAAGCCCTAAGCCAAAAACACAAAGCCATAAACCTTAATCCCTAAGCCCAAAGCCCAAAGCTTATAGCCCAATGCCCAAAGCCCTAAGCAGTAAGCTCTAATCCTAATGTACTCGCCACAAACCCAAAGCTCAAAACCCTAAG